>JACEFZ010017491.1:32500-75000 GCA_014155875.1 Cepaea nemoralis | reverse complement strand
CAGATTATCTGGCCGACACTCGGCACTCGGAGAAAAGTTCAGACGGCCACATAATCAGACTGCAGCTGGCACCATTAATGAGTATTGAGATTCTTGGCTGGTTGTTGAAATAGGGAAGAACATGAGCATGTTGCCAGTTTTGTGATGTCGGTTCTTGACTCAACTCAACCACAAAGAAAGTGTTATTTCAAAGGTAAACTTCTACCAGATTTTCCTCACATTCGAAAATCAAAGCTGGAAGACAAAATAGTCTCGTTGTGTAATTAAACATTCTCATCATCATTATCATCAAGTGCCATGCCAGCTGGCGTAGGCTCTCCAGCATATCTCGGTGTTTAGTGTTCTGGATCTACTCTGCCTCTGATATCCCTCTATGCCACCGCCTCAATCCGTCCAGCATCATTTCTCTTGGTCTGCCTCTGCCTCTCTTCCCCTCGATCTTTCCTGTCGACACGGTGTTCTCTTTTGCCACTCTTCTCATCACATGAGCAAAGAAAGCTGTTTGTCTCTTTCTTATTGTTGTATATAATGTTATAGTTTCATTGACCTCTTTCAGGCAATCGTCGTTAGTTATTCTAGCAGTCCAAGGAATTCTCAACATTTGTCTCAGGAACCACTTCTCTGTTGCATCCAAGTTGTTCCTAACTTGTTCATTTACATTCCAAGATTCACTGCCATACAGAAAAACAGGTTCTATATAGCACTTCAGCGCTCTCTTTCTTTCATTCAATGATAATGACTTATTCCCTAAGATAGTTTCATTTTCTGAAATGCAGCTTTTGTTTGCCCTCTTCTGCAACATAACATCAATAAAAAGAAGCATGAAGATGCAACTCTAACATCAATGCCCAATAACATGATGCCCTTTTCCAGGTCAATGTTCTCGCGCACAGAAGACGGCATCTGGACTTATTCCACCATCAAACACAACCACCAGTCTGCTCCCATGGATTGTTAGACAAATAATCAACAGAAGCAGCTTTACTGGTATTAAATGTGAACAGATTGGAGTGAATATGCTCGCACCTTTGGAGATGAAAGCATCTCTATAGGCACCGACCAACGAACTGTATTTTCCAACGGTCACAAATTTATCATGCTGGTCCGTTTTACATTCGGTCCTTCCAGTCACTCATCTTTCGTACATCAATTATCTATTTAGCACACTCCATTCACATAGAAAGAACATTGTCAAATGAATGGTCTGAACATAAACAATGCATATTACCTATGTTATGAGACAGGAATGCAGGCAGACAGAAACACACTCATACATCCACTCATGCATAAATGCATACATACATAACTATATGCATACGTTCATATATCATTTACACAAACACACACACAGTTATACACCCACTTAATAAAATAAAACATAACAACTGTCATATACGGCCTATAGTACCTTGCAGTGTAGGACAGGGGGGGGGGGTGGGGGGGAGGGGGGGGGAGGTATTGAGCCTGAGGAATTATGGCCTATCCTGGCCAGTGCACTCGCTGCGAACTGTGCAGGTTAGGGTTTTCTATTTGCTCCCGACAGAAAAGAAAGTATACATCTTACCGAGGATTCGAACCCGGGTGTCCCGAAAGAAAACCTGGCACTCAAGCCACTCGGCCAGCCGCTCCTCACCCACTCAATAATATACACGTATTCAAAGGACTAGGATTCATCACTGGGATGACTGATTTATCACCAATAAACATTTTGACAATTTTCCCAATCTTATGAGATATTTTGTTCCTAATTTGGGACTGAACTAAGGATCACTGAATGTAATAATCTTGAATGTGAACATGCTGAAGAAATATGATTATTTGGACAAAGTCATATCCTTGTCAGCTACAAATATCAACTTTCTTGGTGCCGAATGGAAGTGGAGAAGCAGCTCAGTTTTAATAGTAGTCGCACAAAGTATAATCTAGGGGACATTACCCAAGAATTACATTAAAATTGGAACGTTTCTGATTACCTCCCATTGCTGTCTGTCTGTCTGTCTGTCTGTCTGTCTGTCTGTCTGTCTGTCTGTCTGTCTGTCTGTCTGTCTGTCTACCCACTTACTGTCTATTCTGTCTATTCGCCTACCTTTCTGTACCTGTTTGTCTATACAATTCCCTATTCCAGACAGTCATTCATAACTTTTGTTCTCTGGAGAACCCGGCTAAAAGGAAAAAAACACAAAGAAATGTCATGGGAAGTAAAAATGGTAGGAAAATATTGTCAAATAACCGATAGAGTGATAACTGCTTTTTTTATTTTTTTGTAGAATAAAACAAAAATGTTTCCACCTCGTTAAACCGGCTTTCTCAGCCTTGGTTATAATTATCGTTGTTCAGTGTGCGGTATAAATTGTCCTACTCCAAAGGCATTAGACGACTTCCACTGATGCCTTGGAGTGCCGATCGGTCTAAACAGGACCCCTGTATATGTCACGAGGCGAACTGGGCGCTAACCTCATATTTGCATACACCAATGGGCACTCTGTGAGTCATGTGGTCAATATCACATAGTCAGCATGCACTTTCTGTTCTGGGCGTTGTTTTTCTCTCCCTTGATTAGCTTTTCCACAGACAAATTGTCACTTAACTCCACCTGTCAGATATATACATTTTAATAATACATGACTGGATTTCAAGGAGCTAGAATAAAAACACTTTTGGTCAAATTGGTTTCAAGTACCAATTCTGATAGAACAGCTTTATTTAAGGATTGGCCGTAATGAGCAAGTCAGAAAAAAACATCGCCTTTCGAGCAGTCAATACACGCATAGTGAATAGCTTAGTACAGAGTGGGTTAACCCACATCTGGCCAGGCAACTGCTGCAACAAACTGGGACAAAACAATGGAATAGTTCTGATTTGCTAGTGGTTAACATAGTAGACGGGTTAAGACGTTACTCTTACAATGACATGATCGCAGCAGGACGACGGTTCGTTACGGGAGGGATAGGCTGGCCACCTACTGGCTCGTGAACTCAGGCTATACAAATGTGATGGTCCTAGAACTTTACATACCATAGCTGGTTCCTGTACGGGACTTTTTATTGTTATGTTACCGTTTAACAAATATGACATTCCAGCACTCGAGTCTCTCTGGAGATATGGAGATGTATTGGAGGCTAACTGCCCCGCCGCGCTCTGATTGGATGCACATCTAACACGTCACCGCTGTCGACATGTATCCCTAGTTACAATTTC
The DNA here is from genome assembly GCA_014155875.1 of Cepaea nemoralis. Taxonomy (NCBI): domain Eukaryota; kingdom Metazoa; phylum Mollusca; class Gastropoda; order Stylommatophora; family Helicidae; genus Cepaea; species Cepaea nemoralis. Next base: position 71,802 of record JACEFZ010017491.1, on the reverse strand, counting down.
TTTCTTTCTTTCTTTCTTTCTTTCTTTCTTTCTTTCTTTCTTTCTTTCTTTCTTTCTTTCTGTCTTAAATGTTCGTTGTTCACTACACATAAGTGGCTCCAAGATCGCATGCACTACATGATTTGTCGGTTTGTTATGTGCCAAAGAGCCAAAATAACTTGAACATCCCTATGTTCTTAAAAGTCGACAGGGTCGACTTCATTGCACCGGGTTTTCATCTTATATGGCTCGGTCTCTTTCGGCAGCGCGGAAAGCGTCGCACAAAGCACGAACTCCGTAGCTCTAGCACGACCCACAGGAGCCTCCAAAAAAATTTCATTCGTGAACCGAAGGACGCGCCCGGAATCGAACCCACAACCTTCGGAGCCGGAGTCAAACGGCTTGACCACTTCGCCACGGAGACTCCCGCTGCGTAACTATTCTTTGTACTTGCCTTCCTTTATTTCTTTACTTTGAACATACGGTAGGGTGGGTGGGGGGGGGGGGGGGGGGGGGGTGCTGATCACTACAAGGTAGCTATAACTAGCAAGGTGGAGGTCCGCTAGTTCAAATAGAGCTCTCTCTTAAACTTCCCATGTGCTGATGGTGAGGTAGCGAGTTCAACCCCCATACATCGGTCAGCTCGACTTAAATGTTGACTTCCCGTCCTTGACTTGAGAGCGTAAATTACAAGTAGCTGTGAAGTCGGAGTGGGTTCGCCTGGTGGCGGTGAGGGACACTGGTAATTGGGAAAGCTGGTTCACACGCAAAAATCCGCCCGGAGTGGGTAGTCCACGCCTGAATTTAAGCGAGTGGTGGGGGGGGGGGGGGGGGGGGGGAAGAGAAAGCAAGGTAAGCTCTGTTTATTACATTGCGCAGAATGCATATTACGGCACATGTTGTAAACAGTACATACTCAGTACTGTACTGATCACTGCTAATGTTTGATATTATGTTCCAAGTATCATCATCAGCATCATCATTCATCATTACCATCATCATCATCATCATCATCATCATCATCATCATCATCATCATCATCATCATCATCATCATCATCATCATCATCATCATCATCATCAATATCCATCATCATCATCATCATCATTACCATCATCATCATCATCATCATCATCATCATCATCAATATCCATCATCATCATCATCATCATTACCATCATCATCATCATCATCATCATCATCATCATCATCATCATCATCATCAATATCCATCATCATCATCATCATCATTACCACCATCATCATCATCATCATCATCATCATCATCATCATCATCATCATCATCGAGTGTTGTGGGCTCACTGAAATCATCTCCAGTAATGTATGTCCCAAGACTTTGTTGTACATCTGCTAGGCTGAACTTGTCTGTCCTGTCATAATATATCCTTGAAGCCATCACACTGTTTTTTCCTTAGCCAATTCCTCTGTTATGTTATGTTATGTTATGTTATGTTATGTTATGTTATGTTATGTTATGTTATGTTATGTTGAAGGACGGCACTGCACATTCTACATTCTCATAAGTGCTCAGTACCCCGATGCAGAAGCCATCTCAAAGTATGTCTACTTACTGTTCCCATGAGCAATACTGGACTTCAGAAGTCTGTTTGTGTCGATTGGTGTAATCAAAGAAACCTTGTCTATGGCAATGTTATTTCCTCCCGCGGCGCACTTTCATATTGAGTTGGTGACGCTGTGTTACTCCGCTGCACGAGCTGTTCACTCGTATACCACATGAGGAATGTGAGGAGCCGTGCTGACTTTGTTTCTATCCCAGCAGACAAGTACATCTTGATACAGATGTTCCTCCCTGCAATGATGTCAAACTGCCTAGTACTTTCTCCCTATGTCTCCCCCTTCCTCTCTTCCCCTGCTCTTCCATTCTTATCAGACAAGTGAAGAATTATGTCAGGTATGTGGTTTTATAGAAGAAATATGTGAACAAGGCGAACGAATAGAAAGAGCAATGAAGAGATTTTGAAAGAAGTTAACGGACTTAGAAAACTGGTTACTCGCATCATGAGATGACAGACGATACTCTTTGATGTGTCATGAGAAGAAGAAACTGGAGTATATCGTCACAACGGGAAAGCTACCGGGGAGGAAAGGAAGGAGGAAAACAAAAGAGAAGATGCTGAATAGTCTGACATCGTGGGACTTTGGAACATCAGTATCTGAAATGACTAGCTATACAGCAGACATAAGGCTGTGAAGAGTGTGATCACCAACGTCACATGGCATGGAGAAGAAGAAGAAGAAGAAGAAGAAGAAGAAGAAGAAGAAGAAGAAGAAGAAGAAGAAGAAGAAGAAGAAGAAGAAGAAGAAGAAGAAGAAGAAGAAGAAGAAGAAGAAGAAGAAGAAGAAGAAGAAGAAGAAGAAGGAGGAGGAGGAGGAAGGGGAAGGGGCAGACGAAGAAGAAGAAGAAGAAGAAGAAGAAGAAGAAGAAGAAGAAGAAGAAGAAGAAGAAGAAGAAGAAGAAGAAGAAGAAGAAGAAGAAGAAGAAGAAGAAGACGATGATGGTGATGATGATGATGATGATGATGATGATGATGATGATGATGATGATGATGAATTCCACAACCGTTACCAGTTATGTAGTTTTAGCTTACGTGTAAAATGAATTGTGATATATCTTCTTATGTCCTTGATCCCTTTGTGGAACATATGTCCTCAACCACCTCGCGCCAAGCTTCCATTTCATGTGTGTCTTGTAACTGTCCTGTAGCTCCGGCATTACTCAAGCCCACCTCTAATTCACTTTTCTGTGTGAGTGTGTGTGCGTGTATGTGTGAGTGTTGCGTGCGTATATGCGTGATTATTTTATGTATATTTTTCCTTCGCGTTGTGGACTCCCGAAGGACAGGTGAGTTATTGTCTTCAACAAACACTTAATGGGACGGCTTCAGGCCCTCTAATTGTGTTGATCATCTACGCCGAGCCCTGGAATGAGGCAGACGGCATTGTCCCAGCTAATGGGGCACTGTGTGAGCGCTTCCTTCCACGCCCTGCTCGTCTGCCACTATAAAGAGAATGGCAACGATTGTGTACGCGCGTGAATGAACCACGTGACCTGGCGACCCACGCTTACCTGCGAGTGAATGCGTGTGAGCGTGCTGATCAATTGATTATTTTAAGGATACCTAGGCCATTCATGCTGGCAGTGCAACTGGTAATGATATGCCGAAGGTATGGTTCCATGTTTAAGGCGGATATGTTGAAGATATTTCTTGGGTAACTCATTCTGGAATTATGTTAATGTAGACTGATTACACACTTCATATCGATGCAGCGCAACTCAGAAGTCAGCTGTCGGTGGCTGCAAGAACCAGGTAATGTAACACTGAAAGTTTTCATCAATGTTGTGTTTCTTTTGATTTGGCTTATCGGGGGTTGCTGCGGGTCTAGGTGTGAATGAATGAAAATTACCTATGTTCCTATGATGTATATAGTATTCTAACACCATGTTCGTTATTATTATTATGGCTTGAATGTATCCTGTTAGGTTCCTAGATGAAGACTTCTGTTGAACCATATGGCTTGTGTTCGTGTCACATTTTCGTCGCTTTACCTTTTCACATTTTATGTTAATTGTTATTGTATAATTCCTGTGCTTATTATTATATCCCGCCTATATTTTAATTATCAGTTCGATGTTGCTTTCTTCTCTGAGTATGGTCGATCCACAACCAATGATTGTGAGTTTCCAAACGAGCGGTTGTGCGTTGTTATGGTACGAAGCCATGTTAGTCATACTGTGTCAATATATGCATTCTACAGGTGAGTTTCTGTAGCGTTATGCGGCAGATATCAATATCTCACTTAGTGCTCAGTGGCGTTACCTTAGTACAACAAGTGGGTGGGTGCACACAGACTGCTACTACGTGTAGAGAATACCTGAGTTCTAATTCATGCTATAAATTAACCAATCCATTTTTCTTCTCCTGCCGCGTGTACTTAATTGGAGCAGAGGTCCTCAACTAACTCGCGCCAATACACACTTGTCTGCTGCTATCTTCTGTACCTCCCTCCAACTCGCACCAAGCCACACTATCTGCTGCTATCTTCCTGTACCTCCCTCCAACTCGCACCAAGCCACACTATCTGCTGCTATCTTCTGTACCTCCCTCCAACTCGCACCAAGCCACACTATCTGCTGCTATCTTCTGTACCTCCCTCCAACTCGCACCAAGCCACACTATCTGCTGCTATCTTCTGTACCTCCCTCCAACTCGCACCAAGCCACACTATCTGCTGCTATCTTCTGTACCTCCCTCCAACTCGCACCAAGCCACACTATCTGCTGCTATCTTCTGTACTTCCCTCCAACTCGCACCAAGCCACACTATCTGCTGCTATCTTCTGTACCTCCCTCCAACTCGCACCAAGCCACACTATCTGCTGCTATCTTCTGTACTTCCCTCCAACTCGCACCAAGCCACACTATCTGCTGCTATCTTCTGTACCTCCCTCCAACTCGCGCCAAGCCACACTATCTGCTGCTATCTTCTGTACCTCCCCCCAACTCGCACCAAGCCACACTATCTGCTGCTATCTTCTGTACCTCCCTCCAACTCGCACCAAGCCACACTATCTGCTGCTATCTTCTGTACCTCCCCCCACACACAAAGTCCGGAAGCAGTTCCCCGCAACGAGTCTGTTGTGTGACAGGGCCGTCACGTGTTGTAGGCCTTCTGAACAGAGGGATAGATGGTCAAACTTGCCCTCACCTAGCAGGCCATGAGAGCGCCCTTCCCGCCTTTTCCATTCACATATGTCTCTAAATGGGACGCAGAATTGTTTCCAAAGCACCAGAGCCCGGGTTATATACTGGCCAAGACCTATTGAAGCGTCCTCGTCGAGTGTCCTGGGCAACAGGTCCCTTCGGGGTCCTGGCTAAAGTCAGTAGGATCGCCGATTCCTCCGAAGTCGGAGAGTGTCTGCCTGTACGGCGAGGCACCACCAGTCTGCACACCAATAAGCCAGACATGGGACAACGGATACTCACGCAAACCTCAGGTCCTGTATGACATCACACTGATGTTGGACAACAGGATGCCTTCATCCGACATACATGACTTCGCTTTGGAGCTCAAGCCAACGAACACAAGCAAGCAAGCAAGCATGTCTCTAAATCTCCTCTCCGTGTATGTGTACGTCTCCCCTATTTTGATTGCATGTTGGCTTCAGGCGTTCATGTTAGGCTGTGATGAGATGTCCTCAGTGTGTGTTTGTGTGTGTTCTACCCAGGGCCAGCGTGTTTACCTCACCTACTGGATAGAGTCTGGTTCTTCCTTCGTTCTTTCTCAGTTCAGCATTATTGATTCTATCATGCCATTTTACTCCTTTTACTCCGTACTCTGTTGTTTTAATCGCTCTCCTTGTTGCTGACCCACACAGCAGTATTGGTTTAACTTTAGAAATGAAATGTCTTGTTGCTAAGTTGTATTTTTTTTTGACGACCTCAAATGCCCTTGAGCTATGAAAGCTTCTCTTGCCTGTTATATTCTTATTATATTATTCATGTCTGTTCCCCAATCCTTGTCTGCAATGCTGATCCCCAATCCTTGTCTGCAATGCTGTTCCCCAATCCTTGTCTGCAATGCTGTTCCCCAATCCTTGTCTGCAATGCTGTTCCCCTATCCTTGTCTGCAATGCTGTTCCCCTATCCTTGTTTGCAATGCTGTTCTCCTATCCTTGTCTGCATTGCTGCTTGAACAGGTGTATGATTCCTCCTATAAAAGAGAGGTTTAACCGTGGGATATAGGAATATTAACTGCTTGATTTATTCTCATTATCTTTGTCTTTCTCCTTTACATTGTTAGATCTAAGAGTTGTGATCTCCCATCAAGTTTGGTTAGTTTATATTGCATCTGATTTCGTTTGTGCGACAGAGTAGCAATGTCGTCAGATAAATCCAGATCTTCAACTTCTCTGAATGTCATTTCTGATCGTTGTGTTACCTTCATAATCCAGTCTGCAGTCAGTGCGTATAATAACGGTGACAAGAGACATCCCTGTCACATTCTTGTTTGTATTTAGTGTTCTTCTATGAAGAACTCTGTATTCCATGTCTGTATAGGTTTCCCTTACTACGTTTTTGATATTCCGTCGTGTCCTATAGTGTCTCTTCAGTTTCCGAAAGGATTCCCTAAGTATAAGTCCTTTTCACCGTCCAAAAATCCAATATATTGCACATTGTTCTACTATTATTCATAATGTGGGTATACGGTTAGTTCAGAATCTGTTTCGTCGGAGGCATACATGTTCATCCCTTAATTATTTGTCAATGAATTATTTTAATGTCTTCAGAAAGATCTTGGTGAATATTTCCCCCACAAACTAACAATAGCATTATTCCTCTTTAATGTTCTTACTTTCACGGGTCTCCTTTTTTTTTTTTTATGTTTTTTTTTCCCTTTAACATCGGATGTCTTCCTCTCCAATCTGTTGGTATTTCTTTAGTCTCTCGAATTCTGTGTGAAGTAATTTAGTTGAAATGTTTATACTGGCTTTAGTAGCTTCTGCTGGGATACCATCTGGATCAGCAGCTTTCCCATACTTCAGAAGTTTAATAGCTTTTCTAATTTCTTCTTGAGATGATTTTTCACAGTCAATATCCAAAGGCAGCTCAAGAAGTTTTGATATCTAGGAGGTCTTTGGGCACTGGTCTTTTCAGAAATATCCCAAAGTATTCAGCACATCTGTTCCTTTGCTGTAGGTGATAACTTTCACAATACCATTTTTGATAAGTCCACTTGGTTAATTGTAGTTTTCCTACTATTTTCCTTGTTGAAGATTATCGTTTTCCTAGGCTTCCTTTCGCTGATGGTACTTCTAGCTCTCTTGCTAGGCCTAACTATTATCTGTTATCCACCCTTATCCGCTTTCTAACCTTTCTGCTAGCTTTGTTTTAATAGACTCTGACTTTAGTAGCTCTGGTAGCTCTATTATTTAAATATACTGTTTGTTTTACTTTCGCTTCCTTCTAATTTCTCAAGAACTTCCAGTGCTATCATTGCTTTTTGGTTTCGTTCTCTTTGTCCGTGGTTTTCAGTACATGATGCGTTCCAAATACTTTAAACTGCTGTCAGCTCCCTTGCTTATGTATCGAATCTCTTGCATGACATGGTGCTTTTTAGAGACCGTGGCCATAATTTCCTCTTTACTTTTGATATCCTAAGATGTCCTACTTAGTATTGATTTCAATGTTTGTAAGAACCATGTGACTAAAGGTGTGTAAAGGCAAGCACCTTTAGATATATGATATCTTACAAACATGGAAATCCTCTTCTTCTTCTGCGTTCTTCCGGAGTGTTTTATCAGACGTTTTTGCGTTGTGCGAGGTTTTAGGCCGGCACACCCGACTTCTGCGTGTGTTTGTTGACCGGGTTAGCCTTCCCGGGGACTTTAAGTGTTGTGGTGTCGTCTATATTCCAGCTCGTCAAGTTAGAACGGCCGAAGACATCCCGGTCAACCCTCAAGGGAAGGCAGGGGCAGACCGTAGGCATTCTCCGCCATCCAAGGTGGCTTCCATAATTGCAGAGCCGGCACATAGCGCTCTGTTACTGGGCTCACCCACGGAATCGTCATGTCCTGCGCATGTCTGCTTCGTTTCCTCACTTCCGTATATTGGGCGTTTCGTTCGTTACTGGCCGCTCCCCTACGCAAACCAGGAACGGTCAGTCTTTGGACTTTTCACGACTTATGTGGGTGTTTGTTGACAGGATTAATCTTCCCGGGTGCTTTGAAGGACATTCCACACTCACTCGGACGTTTTTGCGATGTGCCAAGTTTATTTGCACCCTTAGGCCGGCACATCCGACTTCTGCGGGCGTTTGTTGACCGGGTTAATATTCCCGTGTCAAACATGGAAATCAATCCACACATATATCATCCACATCACATATCGTTGGAGTTTCAACTTAATGTTACTTATCAATAAACGGGGATCTGAATCTACATCTGCATCTCTAAAGATTGTTATGTCTTTAAAGATTATCTGCATTTCTTGTTAATACAGTTATAATCTATTTGATTTTCTGTATTGTGGTCTGGTTATACTCATTTTGCTTTATGTATTTCTTTATGTAGAAAAGTACGTTTGTTCTATTGATTGTCTCCATTTTCTTCGTTTCCCCACATCCATGTTGCCACATTATCTCTACATAACTCATACTACCTGATCCTATCTTGGCAGATAGGAGAATTTCATCACGTAGTATGGTACTCAGTGGCAGACAGGGTGCGTGCGTGTGTGTGTGTGTGTGTGTGTGTGTGTGTGTGTGTGTGTATATATATATATATATGTGTGGTGTGTGTATATATATATATATATATATATATATATATATATATATATATGTGTGTGTGTGTGTGGTGTGTGTGTGTGTGAGAGCGCGCGCGTGCGTGTGTAAGTGAGCGAGCGCGATTTCGTACGCTTCTGAACTCAAGCGTAGACGACACACGTGTTACTACTTCTAGTGCACTGGGCTGATGTTTGCGTGTGGATTAGATTTTCCCATTACCAGTGTCCCTCGCCATCAGGCGAACACACTCCGACTGCGTAGGTACTTGTAATTTACGTCCCCAAGTCAAGGACAAGAAGTCAACATAGAAGCAGCCCTACAGTAACAGGCCTACAGAAGCAACTCTACAGAAGCAACCCTACAGATGCAACCCTACAGAAACAACCCTACAAAACCACTAGGGGGGGGGGGGGGGGGTGAAGATATCAGGTGTACCGCGCTGTTCATAACACATGGTGCAATAGACGCATAGCGTAAAAAAAACAATAAATAAAATAGATGTTGACGACGACTTACGACGAAAACCAAGATGGTGGTTGTGATAACATAAATGATGCGCCTTATATTTTCAGAAACAAACTTGTTCATGCATCCGCGTCAGGCTGAAATGACTGGCAATTATTCTATAGATAGGCGATAGATGTCGACGGCATCCTCCAAGTCCCAGCCTGTGGTACAGACCTTCAATCCGAAGATGGCGTCCTATCACAGAACACAGTCCCGTGTCACAAAGGCTGGCGGAAGCCGCTTTGGTAAGTTGATAGAATGCTGTTTATTATTTTTTGTCCCCTTGCTTCTTATTTAGGTCCAAGTCAAGACAAATCTAGCCATATGTATTGATTAGCATTTATAGAAGACAATGGAATAACACCAGGTATTAGAGGACAGTAGAAACTCGGAGAGTCACATACATGCATTACTTGAACTGACCACCTGGAAATAACGCTGATGAAGGCTTTCTAGCCGGAATGTTCATTCTGACACTAGTGATTGTGCTCTTGTAAAATTGACCTTCTCCGCGTCTGCTTTTGTTGATTTATTCATCATGTTACTGCTTTACTGCCGTCTAAACTATTTCTACATGAAGCAAGCGACCTGGCATCCTGGCATGAGACATGGTGTCTTTGAGACTCGACAGTGATGACATAGACTATCTAGTCCCGACAGTGATGACATAGACTATCTAGAACCCGACAGTGATGACATAGACTATCTAGACCCAACAGTGATGACATAGACTATCTAGACCCGACAGTGATGACATAGACTATCTAGACCCGACAGTGATGACAGAGACTATCTAGACACCACAGTGATGACAGAGACTATCTAGTCCCGACAGTGATGACATAGACTATCTAGACCGGACGGTGATGACATAGACTATCTAGTCCCGACAGTGATGACATAGACTATCTAGACCCGACAGTGATGACAGAGACTATCTATACCCGACAGTGATGACAGAGACTATCTAGTCCCGACAGTGATGACATAGACTATCTATACCCGACAGTGATAACATAGACTATCTAGACCCGACAGTGAAGACATAGACTATCTAGACCCGACAGTGATGACAGAGACTATCTAGACCTGACAGTGATGATAGAGACTATCTAGACCCGACAGTGATGACATAGACTATCTAGACCCGACAGTGATGACATAGACTATCTAGTCCCGACAGTGATGACATAGACTATCTAGTCCCGACAGTGATGACATAGACTATCTAGACCCGACAGTGATGACAGAGACTATCTAGACCTGACAGTGATGACATAGACTATCTAGACCCGACAGTGATGACATAGACTATCTAGACCCGACAGTGATGACAGAGACTATCTAGACCTGACAGTGATGACAGAGACTATCTAGACCGGACAGTGATGACAGAGACTATCTAGACCTGACAGTGATGACATAGACTATCTATACCGGACAGTGATGACAGAGACTATCTAGTCCCGACAGTGATGACAGAGACTATATATACCCGACAGTGATGACATAGACTATCTAGACCAGACAGTGATGACATAGACTATCTAGACCAGACAGTGATGACATAGACTATCTAGACCGGACAGTGATGACATAGACTATCTATACCCGACAGTGCTGATATAGACATACCTAGACCCGACAGTGATGACATAGACTATATAGACCCGACAGTGATTGACAGAGACTATCTAGACCCGACAGTGATGACATAGACTATCTAGACCAGACAGTGATGACATAGACTATCTAGACCGACAGTGATGACAGAGACTATCTAGACCAGACAGTGATGACATAGACTATCTAGACCGGACAGTGATGACATAGACTATCTAGAACCGACAGTGATGACAGAGACTATCTAGACCGACAGTGATGAGAGAGACTATCTAGACCAGACAGTGATGACATAGACTATCTAGACCCGACAGTGATGACATAGACTATCTAGACCCGACAGGTGATGACAGAGACTATCTAGACCCGACAGTGATGATATAGACTATCTAGACCAGACAGTGATGACATAGACTATCTAGACCCGACAGTGATGACAGAGACTAATCTAGACCCGACAGTGATGACATAGACTATCTAGACCCAGACAGTGATGACATAGACTATCTAGACCAGACAGTGATGACAGAGACTATCTAGAACCCGACAGTGATGACAGAGACTATCTAGACCCGACAGTGATGATAGAGACTATCTAGACCAGACAGTGATGACAGAGACTATCTAGACCAGACAGTGATGACAGAGACTATCTAGACCCGGACAGTGATGACATAGGACTATCTAGACCCGACCGTGATGACATATGACTATCTAGACCCGACAGTGATGACAGAGACTTATCTAGACCCGACAGTGATGACATAGACTATCTAGACCCGGACAGTGATGACAGAGACTATCTAGACCAGACAGTGCTTGCATAGAACTATCTAGACCAGACAGTGATGACAGAGACTATCTAGTACCCGACAGTGATGACAGTAGACTATCTTACCCGACAGTGAGACATAGGACTATCTAGACCCGACAGTGATGACATAGACTATCTAGACCCGAACAGTGATGACTAGAGACTATCTAGACCAGACAGTGATGACAGAGGACTATCTAGTACCCGACAGTGATGACAGAGGACTATCTAGCCAGACAGTGATGACATATTATACTAGACCGAAGACATAGACATCTAGACCCGACAGTGATGACATAGACTATCTAGACCCGACATGATGAAGCACTAGACCCGACGATACAAGACTATCAGACCCGACAGTGATGACAGAGCTATCACCAGACAGTGATGACATAGACTATCTGACCAGACAGTGATGACAGAGACTATCCTAGACAGTGATGACATAGACTATCACCCGACAGTGATGACATAGACTATCTAGACCCGACAGTGATGACATAGACTATAGACCCCAGTGAGACATAGACTATCTAGACCCGACAGTGTGATAGACTATCTAGACCAGACAGTGTGACAATATCTAGACCCGACAGTGTGACAGAGACTATCTAGACCCGATGATGAGACTATCTAGACCAGACAGTGATGACAGAGACTATATATACCCGACAGATGACAGAGACTATCTAGACCACAGATGACATAGACTATCTAGACCCGACAGTGATGACATAGACTATCTAGACCCGACAGTGATGACAGAGACTATATATACCCGACAGGGATGATAGAGACTATCTAGACCCGACAGTGATGACATAGACTATCTAGAACCCGACAGTGATGAATAGAGAGTATCTAGACCAGACAGTGATGACATAGACTATCTAGACCCGACAGTGAATGACATAGACTATCTAGAACCCGACAGTGATGACATAGACTATCTAGACCAGACAGTGATGACATAGAGCTATCTAGAACCCGACAGTGATGACATAGACTATCTAGTCCCGACAGTGATGACATAGACTATCTAGACCCGACAGTGATGACAGAGACTATATATACCCGACAGTGATGATATAGACTATCTAGACCAGACAGTGATGACAGAGACTATCTAGACCCGACAGTGATGACAGAGACTAGACCAGACAGTGATGACATAGACTATCTAGACCCAACAGTGATGACATAGACTATCTAGACCCGACAGTGATGACATAGACTATCTAGACACGACAGTGATGACAGAGACTATCTAGACCAGACAGTGATGATAGAGACTATCTAGACCAGACAGTGATGACAGAGACTATCTAGACCAGACAGTGATGACAGAGACTATCTAGACCCGACAGTGATGACATAGACTATCTAGACCAGGCAGTGATAACATAGACTATCTAGACCAGACAGTGATGATAGAGACTATCTAGACCAGACAGTGATGATATAGACTATCTAGACCCGACAGTGATGACATAGACTATCTAGACCCGACAGTGATGACATAGACTATCTAGAACCCGACAGTAATGACATAGACTATCTAGACCAGACAGTGATGATATAGACTATCTAGACCCGACAGTGATGACATAGACTATCTAGACCAGACAGTGATGACATAGACTATCTAGACCGGACAGTGATGACAGAGACTATCTAGACCTGACAGTGATGATATAGACTATCTAGACCCGACAGTGATGACAGAGATTATCTAGACCAGACAGTGATGACATAGACTATCTAGTTCCGACAGTAATGACATAGACTATCTAGACCCGACAGTGATGACGGAGACTATATATACCAGACAGTGAAGATATAGACTATCTAGTCCCGACAGTGATGACAATAGACTATCTAGTCCCGCGACAGTGATGACATAGACTATCTAGTCCCGACAGTGATGACAGACTATCTAGAACCCGACAGTGATGATAGAGACTATCTAGACCCGACAGTGATGACATAGACTATCTAGACCCGACAGTGATGACATAGACTATCTAGACCCGAGAGTGATGATATAGACTTTCTAGACCCGAAAGTGATGACAAGACTATCTAGACCTGACAGTAATGACAGAGACTATCTAGACCTGACAATCATGACAGACACTATCTAGGACCTGACAGTGATGACATAGACTATCTAGACCGGACAGTGATGACAGAGACTATCTAGACCTGACAATAATGACAGAGAGCTATCTAGACCCGACATTGATGACAGACTATCTAGACCGACAGTGATGACATAGACTATATAGACCCGACGTGATGACAGAGACTATCTAGACAGACAGTGATGAGATAGACTATTCTAGACCCGACAGTGATGACATGAGACTATATCTAGACCCGACAGTGATGACATAGACTATCTAGACCAGACAGTGATGATATAGACTATCTAGACCCGACAGTGATGACATAGACTATCTAGACCAGACAGTGATGACATAGACTATCTAGACCGGACAGTGATGACAGAGACTATCTAGACCCGACAGTGATGATATAGACTATCTAGACCCGACAGTGATGACAGAGACTATCTAGACCAGACAGTGATGACATAGACTATCTAGACCCGACAGTGATGACAGAGACTATCTAGACCAGACAGTGATGACATAGACTATCTAGACCAGACAGTGATGACAGAGACTATCTAGACCCGACAGTGATGATAGAGACTATCTAGACCAGACAGTGATGACAGAGACTATCTAGACCAGACAGTGATGACATAGACTATCTAGACCGACAGTGATGACATAGACTATCTAGTCCCGACAGTGATGACAGAGACTATCTAGACCGACAGTGATGACATAGACTATCTAGCCCGACAGTGATGACAGAGACTATCTAGACCGACAGTGATGACATAGACTATCTAGACCGACAGTGTGAATAGACTATCTAGACCCGACAGTGTGACATAGACTATCTAGACCCACAGTGATACATAGACTATCAGACCCGACAGTGATGACATAGACTATCTAGACCGACAGTGATACATAGACTATCTAGACCCGACAGTGATGACATAGACTATCTAGACCGACAGTGATGACATAGACTATCTAGACCCGACAGTGATGACATAGACTATCTAGACCCGACAGTGATGACATAGACTATCTAGACCAGACAGTGATGACAGAGACTATCTAGACCCGACAGTGATGACATAGACTATCAGACCAGACAGTGATGACATAGACTATCTAGACCAGAGAGTAGAGACTATCTAGACCGACAGTGATGACAGAGACTATCTAGACCCGACAGTGATGATAGAACTATTAGACCGACAGTGATGACATAGACTATCTAGACCCGACAGTGATGACATAGACTATCTAGACCGACAGTGATGACATAGACTATCTAGACCCGACAGTGATGACAGAGACTATCTAGACCCGACAGTGATGACATAGACTATCTAGACCCGACAGTGATGACAGAGACTATCTAGACCACAGTGATGACATAGACTATCTAGACCCGACAGTGATGACATAGACTATCTAGCCGACAGTGATGACATAGACTATCTAGACCCGACAGTGATGACAAGACTATCTAGACCCGACAGTGATGACATAGACTATCTAGACCCGACAGTGATGACAGAGACTATCTAGATCCCGACAGTGATGACATAGACTATCTAGACCCGACAGTGATGACAGAGACTATCTAGACCCGACAGTGATGACATAGACTATCTAGACCCGACAGTGATGACATAGACTATCTAGTCCCGACAGTGATGACATAGACTATCTAGACCCGACAGTGATGACATAGACTATCTAGACCCGACAGTGATGACATAGACTATCTAGACCCGACAGTGATGACTAGACTATCTAGACCCGACAGTGATGACATAGACTATCTAGACCCGACAGTGATGACAGTAGACTATCTAGACCCGACAGTGATGACAGAGACTATCTAGACCCGACAGTGATGACATAGACTATCTAGACCAGACAGTGATGACATAGACTATCTAGACCCGACAGTGATGACATAAGACTATCTAGACCGACAGTGATGACAGAGACTATCTAGACCCGACAGTGATGATAGAGACTATCTATACCAGACAGTGATGACATAGACTATCTATACCCGACAGTGATGACATAGACTATCTAGACCCGACAGTGATGACATAGACTATCTAGACCCGACAGTGATGACATAGACTATCTAGACCCGACAGTGATGACAGAGGACTATCTAGACCCGACAGTGATGACATAGACTAATCTAGACCAGACAGTGATGACATAGACTATCTAGACCAGACAGTGATGACAGAGACTATCTAGACCCGACAGTGATGACATAGACTATCTAGACCCGACAGTGATGACATAGACTATCTAGACCCGACAGTGATGACATAGACTATCTAGTACCGACAGTGATGCAGAGACTATCTAGACCCAGACAGTGATGACAGAGACTATCTAGACCAGACAGTGATGATATAACTATCTAGACCCGACAGTGATGACATAGACTATCTAGACCCGACCAGTGATGACAGAGACTATATAGACCCGACAGTGATGACAGAGACTATCTAGACCCGACAGTGATGACATAGACTATCTAGACCTGACAGTGATGACAGAGACTATCTAGAACCCGACAGTGATGATATAGACTATCTAGACCAGACAGTGATGACAGAGACTATCTAGACCGACAGTGATGATAAGAGACTATCTAGACCCGACAGTGATGACATAGACTATCTAGACCCGACAGTGATGACATAGACTATCTAGACCAGACAGTGATGAAAGAGACTATCTAGTACCCGACAGTGATGACTAGACTATCTAGTCCCGACAGTGATGACATAGACTAATCTAGACCCGACAGTGATGACATAGACTATCTAGACCCGACGTGATGACATAGACTATCTAGGACCGACAGTGATGACAGAGACTATCTAGACCGACAGTGATCAGAGACTATCTAGACCCGAGAATGACATATATACGAATGATAAGCTATCAGCCGAGTGATGACAGAACTTTTTCCGACAGTGATGAAAGAATCTAGCCCAAAGGAGACAAGACTATCTAGCCCCCAATATGAAAGATAACCCAAAGGAGACATAGACTATCTAGACCGACAGTGAGACATAGACTATCTAGACAATGATCAGAGACTATCTAACCCGACTGATCAGAGACTATCTAACCCGACTGATGACAGAGACTATCTAGACCGACAGGGACAAGACTATCTAACCGAAGGATGACAGAGACTATCTAGACCCGACAGGGACAGAATTAGACCCGACATGATGACAAATATCTAGACCCAAATGACAAGAATAGACCGACAGTGATGACATAGACTATCTAGACCAGACAGTGATGACAGAGACTATCTAGACCCGACAGTGATGAAGAGACTATCTAGACCGGACAGTGATGACAGAGACTATCTAGAACCGACAGTGATGATAGAGACTATCTAGACCAGACAGTGATGATAGAGACTATCTAGACCAGACAGTGATGATATAGACTATCTAGACCCGACAGTGATGACATAGACTATCTAGAACCCGACAGTGATGACATAGACTATCTAGACCAGACAGTGATGACATAGACTATCTAGACCAGACAGTGATGACATAGACTATCTAGACCGGACAGTGATGACAGAGACTATCTAGACCCGACAGTGATGATATAGACTGTCTAGACCCGACAGTGATGACAGAGACTATCTAGACCAGACAGTGATTACATAGACTATCTAGTCCCGACAGTGATGACATAGACTATCTAGACCCGACAGTGATGACAGAGACTATATATACCAGACAGTGATGATAAAGACTATCTAGTCCCGACAGTGATGACATAGATTATCTAGTCCCGACAGTGATGACATAGACTATCTAGTCCCGACAGTGATGACAGACTATCTAGAACCCGACAGTGATGATAGAGACTATCTAGACCCGACAGTGATGACATAGACTATCTAGACCCGACAGTGATGATATAGACTATCTAGACCCGACAGTGATGACATAGACTATCTAGACCTGACAGTAATGACAGAGACTATCTAGACCTGACTATAATGACAGAGACTATCTAGACCTGACAGTGATGACATAGACTATCTAGACCTGACAGTAATGACAGAGACTATCTAGACCTGACAATAATGACAGAGACTATCTAGACCCGACAGTGATGACAGACTATCTAGACCCGACAGTGATGACATAGACTATCTAGACCCGACAGTGATGACAGAGACTATCTAGACCAGACAGTGATGATATAGACTATCTAGACCCGACAGTGATGACATAGGCTATCTGGACCCGACAGTGATGACATAGACTATCTAGAACCCGACAGTGATGACATAGACTATCTAGACCAGACAGTGATGATATAGACTATCTAGACCCGACAGTGATGACATAGACTATCTAGACCAGACAATGATGACATAGACTATCTAGACCGGACAGTGATGACAGAGACTATCTAGACCCGACAGTGATGACATAGACTATCTAGACCCGACAGTGATGACAGAGACTATCTAGACCAGACAGTGATGACATAGACTATCTAGACCCGACAGTGATGACAGAGACTAACTAGACCCGACAGTGATGACAGAGACTATATATACCAGACAGTGATGATATAGACTATCTAGACCAGACAGTGATGACAGAGACTATATATACTAGACAGTGATGATATAGACTATCTAGAACCCGACAGTGATGACATAGACTATCTAGACCCGACAGTGATGACAGAGACTATCTAAACCCGACAGTGATGACATAGACTATCTAGACCAGACAGTGATGACATAGACTATCTAGACCCGACAGTGATGACATAGACTATCTAGACCAGACAGTGATGACAGAGACTATCTAGACCCGACAGTGATGACATAGACTATCTAGACCAGACAGTGATGACATAGACTATCTAGACCAGACAGTGATGATAGAGACTATCTAGACCTGACAGTGATGACAGAGACTATCTAGACCCGACAGTGATGATAGAGACTATATAGACCAGACAGTGATGACATAGACTATCTAGACCCGACAGTGATGACATAGACTATCTAGACCCGACAGTGATGACAGAGACTATCTAGACCCGACAGTGATGATAGAGACTATCTAGACCAGACAGGTGATGACAGAGACTATCTAGACCCGACAGTGATGATAGAGACTATCTAGACCAGACAGTGATGATATAGACTATCTAGACCCGACAGTGATGACATAGACTATGTAGACCCGACAGTGATGACATAGACTATCTAGAACCCGACAGTGATGACATAGACTATCTAGACCAGACAGTGATGATATAGACTATCTAGACCCGACAGTGATGACATAGACTATCTAGACCAGACAGTGATGACATAGACTATCTAGACCGGACAGTGATGACAGAGACTATCTAGACCCGACAGTGATGACATAGACTATCTAGACCCGACAGTGATGACAGAGACTATCTAGACCAGACAGTGATTACATAGACTATCTAGATCCCGACAGTGATGGACATAGACTATCTAGACCCGACAGTGATGACAGAGACTATATATACCAGACAGTGATTGATATAGACTATCTAGTCCCCGACAGTGATGACAGAGATTATCTAGTCCCGACAGTGCTGACATAGACTATCTAGTCCCGACAGTGATGACATAGACTATCTATAACCCGACAGTGATGATAGAGACTATCTAGACCCGACAGTGATTGACATAGACTATCTAGACCCGACCAGTGATGACATAGACTATCTAGACCCGACAGTGATGATATAGACTATCTAGACCCGACAGTGATGACATAGACTATCTAGACCTAGACAGTAATGACAGAGACTATCTAGACCTGACAATAATGACATAGACTATCTAGACCTGACAGTGATGACATAGACTATCTAGACCTGACAGTAATGACAGAGACTTTTCTAGACCGAAAATAATGACAGGGGACTATCTAGACCCGACAGTGATGAAAAGGACTATCTAGCCCCGGACAGTGAGACATAAAACTATCAGACCCGACAGTGAGACAGAGACTATCTAGACCGACAGTGATGAATAGACTATCTAGCCCCGACAGTGATGACAAGGCTATCTGGACCCCATGATGACATAGACTATCTAGAACCCGACAGTGATGACATAGACATCTAGACCGGGACAGTGTTTAATAGACTATCTAGACCCGACAGTGATGACATAGACATCTAAAACCAGAAAATGATGAATAGACTATCTGGGACCGGACAGTGATGACAGAGACTATCTAGCCCCGACATGTTTAAAAGACTATCTAGACCCGACAGTGATGACAGAGACTATCTAGACCAGACAGTGAGACATAGAATCTAGACCCGACAGTGATGACAGGGGACTATCTAGACCAGACAGTGAGGGACATAGACTATCTAGCCCAAGACATGATGACATAGACTATCTAGACCAGACAGTGATGACTAGACTATCTAGACCGGACGTGATGACATAGACTTCTAGCCCCGACAGTGAAATAAGAAAAACTGGGACCCGACAGTGAGGGAAAGAGACTATAAATTAACAAACAACCCCGGGATAATAGACTTCTGGGACCAGACAGTGATGACAGAGACTATATATCCCCGACAGTGATGACATAGACTATCTAGTCCCGACAGTGATGACATAGACTATCTAGACCGACCAGTGATGACATAGACTATCTAGACCCGACAGTGATGACATAGACTATCTAGACCTGACAGTGATGACATAGACTATCTAGACCCGACAGTGATGACATAGACTATCTAGACTCGACAGTGATGACATAGACTATCTAGACAGGACGGTGATGACATAGACTATCTAGACCGGACGGTGATGACATAGACTATCTAGACCAGACGGTGATGACAGAGACTATCTAGACCAGACGGTGATGACATAGACTATCTAGACCAGACGGTGATGACATAGACTATCTAGACCAGACGGTGATGACATAGACTATCTAGACCAGAAGGTGATGACATAGACTATCTAGACCCGACAGTGATGACATAGACTATCTAGACCCAACAGTGATGATAGAGACTATCTAGACCCGACAGTGATGACAGAGACTATCTCCACAGCATGTATTATGCTAGGGGTACCCATTACATCGTTCATGATGTGTTCAGTGGTGCTGAAAGGGTTACAGTCGCACAATGGAACTACTTGTCCAGGTTCATGATACATTTGTACTTTGTTGTCTAGGAGGCTGCCAAATCTCAATGATACATTTGTACTTTACTCTACATGAGGCTGCCAAATCGCAATGATACATTTGTACCTTACTCTACAGGAGGCTGCCAAGTCTCAACGATACATTTGTCCTTTACTCTACAGAGGCTGCCAAGTCTCTATGATACACGTGCATCTTATTCTATAAGAAAGTAAAGGTCCCCTTTACACTCCTAAGGCGCAGTGGGTACATGGTGCTAGACCCACATATGTATATACCAACCAGCACTCATGGCTGATGTGGTCGGAGTCACGCCGGCTGCCTTTGCTTCTTCTTGTACACATTGTAGGCTGGTAGACATAGGAAGGGTGACTGGCGTAGGATGGAGGGGAGGTAATTTTTTTTTACAATTTCAAACCGGCTGATAGGGATCGAACCCAATTCCACCGGTAAGGCAGGCCAGCGTCTAGCGACTACGCTACCAATTCTATAAGAACCATGGGGAAACATCCTTAGTGCGCTGGCTTGCCAACGCTGTGCACAGGGTTCAATGCCCAGCAGTGGCCAGATGTATACTTTATCGGCCAATCAAATGAGTGAAGGATAACTTTTAGAATTTTCTGGACACTGTCGGTGGCCATGTTTAATATCACGTGACTCCTGGCACAAACGACAGGAGTCGACAGACTGGTTTACTTCAATGTTATATTCAGGTGCAACAACGGAGGGGTATTCCAGACTTTCAAGGCACAGACCTCAAAGGAAAAAGTCGGACGCGGATATAGGGAAGGCCGTCCTTGCACGCTACATAGAGCAGACTGATCAGAAAGACGAGCCCGCCAGACAGACTACCACAACGACACTCTCTCAGTTGTGCGAGGAGGCCGGGACGGGCGAAGAATATGTAATAACTGCTGAGGCATTACGCGCAATACTCAAGAAATCACCCAACACTGCACCAGGCTCAGAAGGCGTCCGATATGGGGACCTACAGACGATGTCAGATGCTTGCTTGCTTGCTTGTATTCGTCGGCTTGAGCTCCAACGCGAAGTCCTGAATGTCGGATGAAGGCATCCTGTTGTCCAACATCAGTGTGATGTCATACAGGACCTGAGGTTTGCGTGAGTATCCGTTGTCCCATGTCTGGCTTATTGGTGTGCAGACTGGTGTTCCTCGCCGAACAGGCAGACACTCTCCGACTTCGGAGGAATCGGCGATCCTACTGACTTTAGCCAGGACCCCGAAGGGACCTGTTGCCCAGGACGCTCGACGAGGACGCGTCAATAGGTCTTGGCCAGTATATAACCCGGCCCTGGTGCCTTGGAAACACCTCTGCGTCCCTATGATGATAACATGGAAGAACTGGGCAGAGAATTTAACACCAGTATCCAAAGGGGACTGGTCAAAGAGGAATGGCTACATAGCTACTTGTTACCACTGCCAAAACCTAACAAAGACCATTCCAAGATATGCGGCTACAGAATCATAACGATGCAGAACACTGCTGGCAAGCTACTGGAGAAAATTTTAGCACACAGACTTGCTTGTGACTTGGAACAACTCGGCTGCTTCCCGCCCACACTTGGTGGATACAGATGCAACAAAGAGTCATGGCTGAATGCGGCGGTCTTTGCTCAGGACGTTTATGAAGGGTTTCAGAGCAGAGAAGAAACATGTGCTGCTGCCATAGACTTAGAGGACGCATACAATAAAGTATCCTTCGAGCACTTGATGCAAACCCTTCCTCAGACTGAAAGTGTACCCTCACCTTATACGATGGATAGCTGCAGTCCTGTTCCAGAGGAAGGTGGTGCTAAGATGTGGGAGTTGGTCTTCTGAGCCGACAACGATATGTCCAGGATTGCCGCAGGGTTCACCACTGTCACCAGTACTATTCAACGTGTATACGGTGCCGATCACTGAACAACAGTTGGACGGGAGGGGTAGGACTCTGTCATTTGCTGACGACATTCTTGTGTATCGACAGGGTCGAGATAGACAGGCGGTTGCCAATGGTATGCAGGGCGAACTAGATCGAATTTCCTCATGGTGTGCTGATGCCGAGTGCCCTTGTCAACCCTGCAAAGGCATCGGTTACATGGTTCTCCCTAAACAACCATATTGTGAAAACAGACCTGCCGGCAGTGAGGATGGATGGGAGTATTTTGAGTAGAACCCAGTCGATGACATATCTTGGCGTGAGGTTTGATCGTAGCCTGTCATTCAGAGATCATGTTGATTATGTCATAACGAAAGCTCGAAAAGGTTTGTCAGCAATGAGAGTCATGGCAACTGCCAATATTGAGCAAAGACTGTTAATACTTCTATTCCAAGGACTGGTACTTTCACCAATCGAGTATGCCCTGGCCATCCTCACTGTCAGCCCTACACAGATTGGAAGACTTGAAAAGGTACAAAACGAAGCCATGCGCATCATTTTGGGCTGCACGAGAGACACCAGCTGTGTAGCAATGAGATACCTCCTTGACTTCCCGACCATGAACCACAGGATCAAGATCTGGAGAGCTCGTGCATACTTAAAAATAAGTGCAGATGAGCAGCACCCTCTGCATGAAGATATATTCAGAGAAAAGGGCGACAGGCTAAAGAGGGGCAAATCATGGATGGGTCGGGCGGAAGATGTCATCAGACAGGTCTGCAGTCCTACCAGTATCAACCCCGGCAAGGAATGGGTGCCTGTGCCTCCAGCTTTTAAGTGCACCTTCTCCTGCATTATCACACTTGACAGACGGTGCAGAGAGCAGAACCCTGCCGCTGTCAATGCAGAGGTCAACGCGCTCATCAGTGAACACTCAGACAACCCCGAAGTGCTCATCTATACAGATGGATCTGTTGTAAAGCAGCAGAGAAGTGCGTGGGCATTTACAGCCCGTTCAGCGGGCCGAACCGTTCAAGAATCCAGTGGTGCCCACTCTATGACCACGAGCAGCATGACGATGGAGGTGATGGCAGTTACACAGGCTTTCATATGGCTAGAATCACAGCATTATACCAACGTGTGTGTACTAAGTGATTCAATGAGCATGATTCGGAAGGTCGATGCAGGATCTGTACGTAGACAGTGGACTGATTCGCTGCGGAAGTCTGTTGTCCGTAAGGTCACCTTCATCTTCGTCCCGGGACATGCGGGAGTCGAGGGAAATGAACGAGCTGATAAACTGGCTGGCTCTGCATCCCCTGCAGATGGCCAGCCCATGGATCGCGCCGATGTTATTAACATCCTTAAAGAGATGTCGAGAACAGAGGACTTTGACGTCAGTGAATCCACATCGTTGTCCAGGATGAGAGACTTGGGAGTAAGAATTGGCACGGCCAGACACGAGAGGTACATCGGGAAAACGAGGGGCCTCGTCAACCAACACAGAACTGGCACTATTAGCCACCGGACGCTGATGCATATGCTGGGGGGAGGATCTGAGCACCTATGGACCTGTCCGGAGTGCAATGAAGATACCCCAACTGATAACTGAGTCTTAAAAAAGAAATTATGCTATCAAAGTCACATCTGGACACTAACAACCAACTAGAACAGAACAACAGAAAACCTTTAACAGCAAACCCGATGGTTTTGTTATGTAATAAGATTATCAGAAGAGAGTATCCCACAATAAGTGTTGTAGACACTATAGAGAAATATAAGCAAGAATGGCCCCAGCAAACAGTGAGATGATGGAATATCAGAGGCTATTAATGCCATCCTGTATGAAGCATAAGCCTGGACGTTGTGTGTCTTCACATCTCTCCATCTCCGGGAATGTATTGATTCATACACATACATGTTGTTTATGCGATTCTGACATCTGTCAAGAATCTAGCATTGACCTTTCTGTTTCAAGTGTGTGATCCGATTTATCTTAGCTTGGAGTTAAAAGGCAAAACACGGATCGGGAAGAAGAAATTACGCTCGTATATATAAAGAAATCATTCGAGGATTGTTTGGTATGAACGTTATTTATACACGTTACATCATTGTCCGACACTTCTAGGTAACAAATGGGAAATATAATGTTTGTTATAATTTCTTGTTTTCGATGATTTTCGTTTTTATTTGATTCGTTCACGTAATTACGAGAGATATTATTTCCATTTTTTGACATCGAGGATAGTGTTTGTTCTTATATTTTCATATTTTCCTGATTAATGTTACGGTATTTAAGGTAATGAAACAACCAGATAAGGAACTGCCCAGTCATGGCAGTGTCATAGAAGGCGTGTTTAAGTAAAACAATCTAGCCAAACATCAGTAGCAACAATGAGCTGTTTCCGTTTAGCACCCAAGATAACATCAGCGCTGCCGTGTACTCATTAGCGAAGTTAAATATCAATGTCCCTAGACAAGACCAAAGTAGTCGGCGTGGCTGAGAGGTATAACACTCGCGCTTAATCTACGTGTGTGCTGACGGCGGGTAGTAGGTGTGTTCCCTACAGCCGTCAGTTGCACTTCAACGTTGACTTCTGGTTCAGACAGCAGTAGCAAACTGCTGAAGGTAAAATTGCCCAGAAAATCACAAACAGCCAGTAGGGGTTGAGTGTGATTCCAATGTTCTGCACAGGACAAGCAATTGTAGAAACAGACAGGACCATGACGCTGTCAAAAACATTGCAGTGGTACAAATAGCAGGCGGTAACATTGCTACGTTATAGAAGTCAAAGCTGAAACGTTGTGTGAAATGTAAATATAAGTGCTTACAAGTTGACATATTTGGAATCTTTATTTATTTTCCTATGAATCCATGTTGATCATTAATTTGTACATTTAATTTAAATGAAATTCAATGCATTATATGCAGGCAAGGTAGAAAACCAAAAATGCAACCAATAACAAAAATTAATTCAGACTATCCTCAGTATCGGGTATGTTCACCGTGAGTTTGCAAACAAGCTTGGCAGCGGCTCCGCATGAACGCCAAGTATATTGAAAGAAATTCCGAGGAATCAAGTCCCATTTACGTGTAAGAGCAGCTTCGAGCTGTTGCAGATTAGCTGCAGAACATTGCCAGTAGACTGCCTCCAAGCTCATCCTACAAATGTTCCACAGGGATCAAGCCTGGTGATAGGGCAGGCCAATCAATCCTCACAATGTTCTGCTGTTGTAGATATTGCTGCGTAATGCATGCGGTGTGCGCACATGCGTTATCCCGCTGGAGAAGCTGCAAGTCTGGATAATTTGAGAACGCAGGAGCAATCAATGCATCCAGAACCCCATCTCGATATATCATAGCATTAGCTTTTCCACATAAAACGTCAAGAGGCAAGCGAAGGTGAGAACTGAATCCTCCCTAACTGAATACTACCACCTCCAAATCGGTTGTGCTGACTAACATAGCAATCTGCACAGATCTCTTCACGCCGTCGTCAAATCCGCATACGCCCATCAGCAAAGGATAGGTTGAATCTGCTCTCGTCTGTGAATAGGATGGCATTCCACAGCAGTCTAGTCCATCTGCCATGTTGCTCTGCCCATTGCAAGCGCTGTTTCCGATGTCTATGTGTCAAATTTGGCCCCAACAAAGGTCAGAAAGGCCTGTATCTCTGAGTCGGTGTATGACTGTCATTCAAGAGACTTTCCCACGTCTACCCACTATTAGTGTTGCTGTTTGACTTGCCAGGAGAAAACTATTCCTTAGGTGACTCAGCACATTACGGCGATCTTGTGCAGGGTTAGTGACTCGTGGTTAACCACTCCGAAGTCTATCCCGGGCACTGCCGTAACGTTCATTGAGACGTACAATAGTGCTGTGGTGGCTATTCATCACTATGGAAATGGCCCGTGAGCTCATTCCGGTCGTCCACGTTCTCGCCAGATTATTCGTCTCTCTGTAATACCCTTCTCCGTGTGGTTTTACATCTCCCACTATTCCGTGTGTCCTGTGTGTTCCATACAATGGAGAGCCTAGTTATATGATCAACAGGTTTGTCCTGTGTGTTCCATACACAAGGGAGTATATACGATCCTCAGGTTTGTCCTGTGTGTTCCATACACAAGGGAGTATATACGATCCTCAGGTTTGTCCTGTGGTTCCATACAAGGGAGTGTCTAGTTATACGATCCTCAGGTTTGTCATGTGTGTTCCATACACAAGGGAGTATATACGATCCTCAGGTTTGTCCTGTGGTTCCATACAAGGGAGTGTCTAGTTATATGATCCTCAGGTTTGCCCTGTGTTCCCATACAATGGAGTGTCTAGTTATACGATCCTCACATTTGTCCTGTGTGTTCCATACAAGGGAGTGTCTAGTTATACGATCCTCAGGTTTGTCCTGTGTTTTCCATACAAGGGAGTGTCTAGTTATACGATCCTCACGTTTGTCCTGTGTTTTCCATACAGGGAGTGTCTAGTTATACGATCCTCAGGTTTGTCCTGTGTTTTCCATACAAGGGAGTGTCTAGTTATACGATCCTCAGGTTTGCCCTGTGTTTTCCATACAAGGGAGTGTCTAGTTATACGATCCTCAGGTTTGCCCTGTGTTTTCCATACAATGGAGTGTCTAGTTATACGATCCTCAGGTTTGTCCTGTGTTTTCCATACAAGGGAGTGTCTAGTTATACGATCCTTAGGTTTTCTCAAAGTGTGATCTATCCAGCGCCAACCTCTTTTCCTAGCTCTTGAACTTGATAAGTTCTCTACATGAGCTCCACGTTGGTGATTTTAGTGTTGTTATTGGTCTATTATACTGATAAACAGCATATCTCTGAAACAAGTTACAGAATTCAAATATCTCGGAAGTGTGATCACAGAAGATGACAGATTGGACAGAGAAATATAAATCAGATGTTACAAAGTGTGTGCGATTATATATCAACTATCTCCCTTACTGAAACATTCAAATATACCCATGTACGCACAACGACAGATAATAAATAACTTATTCATACCAACCCTATGCTATCAGTGTCAAACTTGAACATGATCTAAATAACATTCACCTATGAGATGAGATGCTTGAGGACGGTTGCCAACTTAACTATCCGAGACTGAATAAAAAATGATGTTATCAAACAGACAGTGGGGACCAACATCTTGTGCTACATATAGTGAAAGGCAGATCGAATGGTTTCGCCATCCCGTTAAAATGCAACAACATCAACTACCAGCACTGATGCTACATCAAAGAAGATCTGCTACTAGAGCAAGGGGACATCCGAGAATAAAATGGATTGACGACATCAAAGAGATTGCACACTCACACGGAATTACACTATCCAGTGCCACCTATCGCGCGCTGGAACGACAACAATTCCTACCTACGACACTCGACGGCAACAGTGGAAGATGATGATGATGACGATGATGATGATTCTAGACCTCATTGCTTTCCACTGTGTTAATGCTTTCTCTGCACAATAACGACTGGATCGCAAATATATGCACTGGCCAGCTACCGTCAGAACGGAGACCAATTAGCCCTAAACAGCAACCTTGACACAACCTCTTGAAAAAGAAAATACCACGTAAACAAACATAGAATAACTTCAGTTGACAACAAAGTTGACAACAAAGAGCAAACGACGGATCAATGGAGACGTCACGATAATTGGACAAGAGCTGCAGACAGCAACTTAGCTGTAATACTTCACTCTAATACATACAGCTGCAGTTCGATAGACACATCACATACATACATGATGTGGGAACGGGGACAGAACTACAGAACTATACCTGCACATACTGCAAGTGAAGCCAGGCTGAAGGTACAGTCAAGATAGAACTATACCAATGCAGCAATGAGAAAGAAGATAGGATTATTACAAATAATAGATACTTTTGTATCCTTGCATGAGTTTGAAACATAGCCATTAAATATGTTACGAAGGGAAGATGTAGGTAACGGGCATGAGTGTAATACAGGTTGAAATAATCATCCACAGAATTCTTATCAAGAAAGGAAACTTCAAGCAATGAGGGTGAGATTTGTTATAAACAGGCTGGATAGAATATCTATAGAATCTATCTTAAATGTCGGTAGACAGGATAGAAACATAAAATGTATGTGGTCATACGAAAGTGAGCTCACAGTTGTGAAACAGGCAGACTCCGATAGTAAGGTCATTCGTCTAGATTAATTGAACCGCCAAACACTGCACTTTATGGGACTGTCCAAGGAAGCAGGCGTTCTTGAAAAATCTCAAACTTGAGAGGGAAGACCAGGAGAACTTTCAATTAGATAGCGGTGGGAACGATTAGTAGTATGACTCTTCGCTGGCTGTTTAACAAGGGGACGGAGCGCGTATGGGAATGTCCTGAGTGCAGTGATGTTGGTTCTTAGCTCAACTCCACTCAACTCAACTTAACTCAACTCAGCAATATCACTGGCCATCATCATCATCATCATCATCATCATCATCATCATCATCATCATCATCATCATCATCATCATCATCATCATCATCATCATCATCGTGTGGCCTGTTGATAAATGTGGGCAGCCATAGTCCGCCATGTCACAAGATCAACAGTTTGACGCCTGTGTCCGAGATGTCCAGGTATCCAATCTCACTACAAACGAGATCGGGGAGAGGGGAGAGAGAGAGAGAGAGAGAGAGAGAGAGAGAGAGAGAGAGAGAGAGAGAGAGAGAGAGAGAGAGAGAGAGAGAGAGAGAGAGAGAGAGAGAGAGAGAGAGAGAGAATGATATCAACAGAAAGTGTGTAACAATTCTCAGCCCTGTGCTAGCAGCCAAGCTGGCAACTTCTAGCCAGGCTAACACAGAAAGCCCTCAAACATGCCGTCCTTCGTCTGGGGGTTGAACCCTCACCACTCTGCTGATAACCAATAGCTGGTTTAGTATTACAAACTCACTTTCATGAGATATTCCCAGAAGCGTCCCAGTTTTCTCCCATAAATCACACACAAACAGGCGATGAGAAGACAGTAAGAGACTATTCTCCTGGAAACGAATGAACGCAACATATAACAAGGCAGCTCGATGAAAGAAAAGACACAGACATACGAGCGGTGGTTTCCACCAAAATCTTCATCCATGGACGAAAAGGAATATTTAGTTAGCAATCTGAAATATCACATGTAAGCAATCAACGTGTTTAAGTGTCAGTGAATACAAACCTGATTTGGGGCCGTCGTTGAAAAATGTGGGTTACTTACTATTGATTGTGATTGTTCATTGTTCTAGCTAAGTATTCTTGTTGTTAATGTTCTCTGGTAAAGGCTTGTCGAAACATTAGCGGGTATAATTGAGTGTCTTTCCTGTAGTCGAACGTCCTAGTTATGTCTCGCTTGTGTGTGTGTGTGTGTGTGTGTGTGTGTGTGTGTGTGTATATATATATATATATATATATATATATATATATATATATATATATATATATATATATATATATATATATATATATATATTCTGCTTCTTCAGCGTTCCGAGCCATTGAGGTTCTTTGCTGCAGATACAATCCGTCTCCATTCGTCTCTCTGGTGACCTTCTCTTGCCAGTCGTTGATTCCAAGTGCTTGTAGGTCTGTATATATATTATCTCTCCACCGTCTTCTTGGTCTACCTCGGGGTCTACGGTCATTTATTTCCTGAGTGTAAGCGAGTTTTGTTTCCCTATTGTCTTCCATTTTTTCTATATGCCCCAGCCATTGTAATCTATTAGCCTTCATGATACCAGTGATTATATATATATATATATATATATATATATATATATATATATATATATATATATATATATATATATATAATATATATATATATATACGAGGGTAAGTTAATAAGTAAGAGACAAATGGCTGTAGAAAAATAACTAAATATGATAATAACTTGAAACCAATTTATTTTTATACATACATTGTCCCTTTATTTCTCAACATAATTTCCACCAACATTGATACAATTATCCTGTCGTTTTATCAGACCTGCTAAACCGGCTGCATAGAACTGCGTGCTCTGTTTTCTAAACCACGTTTTCACTTCACATTCA
This sequence comes from Cepaea nemoralis, assembly GCA_014155875.1. NCBI lineage: Eukaryota > Metazoa > Mollusca > Gastropoda > Stylommatophora > Helicidae > Cepaea > Cepaea nemoralis. The sequence continues at coordinate 41,233 of JACEFZ010017491.1, read as the reverse complement.
ACTTCGGCGTCATTCATGAAATGTCTCCCGCCAAGGTCAGTGTTTGTGCTGACAAATGTTTGTCCCGTAAAGCGGTGCATAGCTGGTGAGAAAATTATGCGCGGGCGAGTCAATAATAAAGTCACATAGTTCTGAGGGATGGCCGGTGAATGAAAACAAAGCACGCAGTTCTGTGCAGCCGGTTTGGGAGGACTGATAAAACGATGAGATAAGTGCATAATGTTGGTGGAAATTATGTTGAGAAATAAAAGGACAATGTATGTATAAAAATAAACTGGTTTCAAGTTGTTATCATGTATAGTTATTTTTCTGCAGTCATTTATGACTTATTTATTAACTTACCCTCGTATATCATCTCTGCAGCAGTCCCCCTTTATTTGATATAGTTCTTGTCATTTGTATGTATCACAATTGACACAGCCAACTACACATCTTGTTGTTTGCAGGCATCCGTCTGGCAGACGTGTCGGCTGCCGTTCGATACATCGTCTGCTGTCTGGCACAAGCCGTGTCTAAACTCTGGTACCTGAACCCAGTCTCTCTGATACTTCGGCGGTGGCGGCAGCTGCATCACTTGAACACCCGGATGACGCTAAGGGTCAGGCCGAGGCTGATAGACCTGGCTACCGATTTCTTCCTCTCAGGTCAGACAGATAAGCCTGAGTTATGAGTTCGGCATGCTATACCATAATGCTATGTCGTTATACTATATTGGAAATGATCTAAATATCTAAGCATCTTGCACATTGGGCTATAAATCATTAAGTCAGTAAATTTTTCTTTCACCCTGTTACGGTCATATAGATCATGTTAGAAATGAAACTACCACGACTGTGCTAGAGAAAAAGATACATTTACAAACATAATTTAAAACCCAATTTCTATGTTTCACAAGAAAAAGAGGGAAAGAAAAAGGGGGAAAAAACAAGAAAGCCCGAAAAGAAAGGGAGGAAAAAGAACAGAAATGGAAAAAAGGAAGAAAAAGAGAAGAAAAAAAAAAAGAAGTTGAAGGAGAAAAGAAATATTTTTTATACAGTTTTCTAAAATTTTCCCCGCCGGTGATCAGTGAAATGGCAAACATGACCCCCCCTTTTGGATGGAATATTATTTATTTTATTTTCTATAAAAAGAGTTTGCCATTTTTTATTCTTAACAAAGCTACCCGTGATATAACCTATCAGTGGGTTTTAAACAGTCTCCACGGTATCAAGTTTTTATGGGGAGAATGGGCCTTTCCCACACCCCGAGGCTATTGGGTAACGGATTGCCATTGTTTCTGGGGCCAACCAGCATTGGGGGTGATCAACATACATGGGTAAAACCCAGCATTCCCGGTACCCCCTTTTTTAGGTGTGGCCTTTTTAACAAACGTGGGGGGTTGTTTTGTGGGGGGGGGGGGGGGGGTTAAATCACAGAGAGAGACATGTCAGCATTAGATATTCGTGTGCATACAGTGTTAACATAGAGAGACAGACATGAACATGCTTGCAGTGAATTATACGAGAGAGGGAGAGAGAGAGAGAGAGAGAGAGAGAAGAAAAAGGGAAAAAGAGAGAGAGAGAGAGACATGTCAGCATTAGATATTCGTGTATATACAGTGTTAACATAGAGAGACAGACATGAACATGCCATCGGTGAATTAAACTGCAACTCAAAAACAAAACAAACAACGGCCCAGATCATCACAAGAACTCCATTGACGATGTAATCATCAACGGCACCGATCACAAAGAGAAGTTTTATTTCCGTGTCTCAACGGTGCAGAGGTAGAAAGACGTGTGTGGCTCAATAACCACTTACGTTATGCCGACGTTAGCGTAGCTACTCGCATGTTTTCCATATCCTTTTACAGGACATCGCTGTCAACATCAGCATCTTTCAGCTGTATGTTGATTTCTTGGCAAGATTACGCTCAGTAGTTTGCCATTGCTTTCTGAGCGGCCGGCTCATTATCCCGCAAGTCATGAGCGCGGGTCGAACCGCTTCCAGTTCTCGCGTCGCTGCGAGACCTTGCGTGGATAAACGGGATTACCGAGAAAGTGGTGTAACCCCTCAGCCAGAGAGACCGGCAGCTACTCGCACGGCAGCACCAAATCAACATGACGATGACGACGGGTAGGGATCACAGAAAACGAAACACAACTTGCTGCTTTCTATTTTGTATGTCAGTCAATGACCCCTTTGTCAATACCAAGAGAAGTATTGGGTGTATGGTCCTAGTCCCCTATGTTTCGACCAATCAGCACTCGATGGGTCATGTAATCAGCATCACACAGGGACCACCTTTTTTTCCAAAGGGAAAAATTTGTTTGATTTCCCTTTTTGATTTCGTCTCCTTGAGACCCAAGTGAATAAAAAATAAATTCCCCGGGCTCGAAGAGGGTCGGAACGCATGGTAGGCTGGAGACTTTATGTTTGGTTAATACTTAGTTATATAATTAACATCACTGCACTCGGAATAATCTTTAAGACAAACCCACAAAACCCGGGAAGGTAACCGGGTCAACAAAGGCCTGAAGTCGGATGTGTCGGCCGAAAGGTAGAATATCGCAGCTATGCTGTAAACAGTCACAACGCAATTACGCCCAAAACAAACATTCCGGACTGTAACAAGCCATGGGGAGGGTCCCATAATGTCCCGTCACAATATTTCAAACTTATTCTTTTGCTCTGGCTGGGGATAGGTCTTTGCTGCCAACCCTCATCCGTTCCCCGGACTCACTGTCACTCTCTCTTTCGACCTCAGGGTTATTTCCTGCAGTGTATTTCTGGCTGACACACACGTAACATGACGATTGTCTCAGTCACTATAATTTGAATTTAATACTGTAATACAGACAACACAGAAGAACACAAGACCAGATAAACCTATACAAGTCCAGAAAACAAAATGATGAGATAACTCTAGTCCAGAAATGAATCCAGAAAACTCTGAACATCATAGACCACAGATCTTGAAATTGTTCAGTCATTTCACAACTGCCTCACCGGGCAAAGGTTCCCGTCTCTCTATCCAGCGTCGGTTGTTCGAACAACAGCTTCCAAGTTTCTTAGGTCACCACGATATAGTCAGTAATCTGGTCTGAGAAAGTGCCATGTGATCACTGGGCACAATTGAGGTTGGGAACCAAAGTCATGATACCAGATTGGGTATAGGGAATGAATCAGAGTCTTTCGCTGTCCCGGACAAGGATGGGAATTGACGTAGGTCCAAACCGCCTCATCAGCAAACGCTCGACCTTAAGTCAATGAGAAGACTTGAGTTGGCTGTTGTGTCACTCATTACATTTTTGTAACGCCTCTCCAGTTATATTAGAAAAAAACATTATACCTGGTATGTCCACTGACTTGCCCTGGCTTCATCAGGTACTTATAAGTTTGGGCATAGAAGCCTTGTCAAGTCCTTCCACCACACTTTACTGTAAACACTCGACCTTACATCGTTGAGAAGACTTCAAAAGAAGGACCCTGTAAATAACAAAAGTCAAGTGAGAGATCAAGCTGACTCATGCCCCACACATTAGTTATGCATTTCGGCTTACTACGATAAGTAGATAAGTGGCTTGCTTGAATGAGTCTGACATGTCAGGTAGCCCCTGGATTGGCTACGTCCTGGCTTGAGCAGACCTCCAACTTGTAGACGTCCTGTCGGCTACCCTATGCACCCTGTTGCATACAAGACTCACTCTCCACACTCATACCCTGCCTTTATTATTGTTTGGGCACATTCGTTTCCCAGCTCTCTTTCCCTTGCAAACCATGCCTTTCTCACGACAAATATCTTGTGGTGTGGTGTGCCTAGTAATCTGTGTGTTTCTCCCCCTTAACTAATATTATAGTAGTGGGGTTTGTATGGCACGCTGTGTTGTTCCCCATTCCCAGCAAGAATAGGAAAGAAGATACTGCCACTTCCGGCCGCTGCTCTTGGCTGAGCTGTCGCCGCAATGTACCGGCAGTGCCTCACATAACACATAGATTCAGAGGAATGCATGTTCTCTCAATGAGACAAAGAAGTTTAGTTATATCCCCCCACGTCATCCTATCGACTAAAAGACGAAAGAGATAGCACCGTGGATAGCCTCTTCCGGCTCAAGAAGATAGATCATAGATTGGTGGACCCCATCCCCAAGGAGCCCTTCCCCCCTTCCGGCACACCGTAGCTATCTGATGTGCTTATATTTAAATGAGAGATGCTACTAAGTAGAGGTAAGCCGTAGGAAGAAAGATAGCACACGTCTATCGGCTGCCAAGAACAAGCGATATCATTTGGGACATCTTTATTGTTCAGATTTGTTCCCTGGCGATGTCAAGAACAGAACGCCTAACTAGATTGGCCAACGGTCAACCCACTCACAATATGGCATGACCGGCTTTTCGCCAGTTCGTTTCACCAGTTGAGACAACAGAGATTTATAGGCCAAGTTTTGGCTGGACCAAAGAAAACCCAAGTTTACCTTTTCATTCCACCAGTAGGAGACCTTTTAAAATGTCTCAATCTTTAACTTGAACTCTTGACATTCGGCAGTGGGTAGCGATCAGTAGAAACGGACATGAATTCTCCAGAAGCCGCACAAGTGCGCATTTGGCGCAAGGCGCTCCATCGGGTCTACCCGAAAGAAAAGACCCATATCTACTCGCTCCATGTAAAGATTGTGTTAGGAAGGTAACCCAAAGAACTATCTTTCATGGAGGATGAGCGAACAAGAGAACTGAGAGCTTCCGAAAGCCGTTTCCCCCTGTTTACCCAAAAATAAAAGAAGGCATGAGGACATGAGCCATTGGCGTTTCACCACACGGACGAACGCAGAAGAAGGAGAAGAAACGCATCAACGAAACATCTGTTACTATCGGATGTACTGGGTTACAAGAGTGACGAAACAATAACACGTAACTTGCTTCACGCTGTTATGACGATGTTGAGTGAGTTGTTATTTCTCCTATACCCAGATGACAGACGCAAGCGCCAGCTGCTGTGTTGGGTCAAGTCGATTCTGCCTTGGTTAGAGGAAGAGGTCTTCGATTTCACCGCCTGCTGGCAAGACGGGATAGTCCTGTGTGCCTTGATGGAATCCATCAGTCCCGGGGCGTGTCCAAAGTTTAACCTACTCAAGGCGCACCATCGGGTGAACAACTGCAGACTGGGCATCCAGCTGGCCATGCGCTACCTACATGTGACTGAGGTAATGGCTTTCCTTCAATCTACTTAATTGCCCAGAAGTGAATTGGAATCCTGTATCTCTCACGAGTAAAAATTCTAAGTTTCTAGTTACGTATATGATAGAATCATTAATGGCTCTCCTTCAATCTACTTAATTGCCCAGAAGTGAATTGGAATCCTGTATCTCTCACGAGTAAAAATTCTAAGTTTCTAGTTACGTATATGATAGAATCATTAATGGCTCTCCTTCAATCTACTCAATTGCTCAGAAGTGAATTGGAATCCTGTATCTCTCACGAGTAAACATTTTAAGTTTCAAGTTACGTATATAATAGAATCATTAATGGCTCTCCTTCAATCTACTCAATTGCTTAGAAGTGAATTGGAATCCTGTATCTATCACGAGTAAACATTTTAAGTTTCTAGTTACGTATATGATAGAATCATTTCAATCTCATTATCATCATGTGTCATGCCGGTAAGTGTGGCTGGTCATCATTCGCCATGTTACATCATCACCGGCGTTTTCGAGCAGGTCTGTGTTGTTGCCCGACTACGCCATGTACTAAGCCATCCAGGTTTTACTTGTTTGCTATTCCCTTGCTCTTCTGTCTTCAGTTTGACCACTTGTCACTAAGATTTCAAGTTTATTTCTCCTAACAACGTGCCAAAAATCCTTGACTGTCTATAACTAATTTCTCTTATCAATTTACAGTTTTATTTCCATTCGTTTTCCTGTCCGTTTATTGTGTTCTTTGCATTTTCCCCAGAAACCACATTAACACTGCCACTACATGTTTTTAAATGTGTCTGTTTATTGTTCATGAAACACATGCGTACAATAGTTTGGACTCTATTTAGCAATTCAACACTCTTTTCCTCACTGCAATTTCCCGCTTTGCATTGGTAAGTGTGCTTTCCATCTTGCAAATGGCTGTCGTTGTCATAGCGATTCTCGTTCTAATGTCTTCAAGGCACCTTCCATCGGATGTCACGATTTTGCATCTGCTGCATGCCAGTGTCATTGAGGCGCCCGGTAGAGTAGAGTATATAGCGCACACTCCTGTCGACTAGTGACCCTGGATCAAATCCCCACATATGCTACCCGTTTTTGACCACAGAGTCCTTCGCTGGTCGCTCCAGCCTCACAAAGTCAATACCAGAAAACATATGTAGGCATTCAGGCGGCCTGTTTAAACCACTTGTCTTCAGCAGTTTCATGTTGATGGGCGAGAGGTTTAACGCGCTCGCACTTAAACTGTTTCTTCTAACGGCGACATACTGTGTTAATTTCACGCAAGTTGGACTTACATGTTGACTGTTCGTTCACAAAACAATGGCAAATTACTGAATATAAAATTGCTTAGTAAATAAGGAATAAAGGGTTGGTTGACTGCAACATCGTATAAAAAGGGCATGCACTATTCTCACATATTTACTTGAACGGCAAGGAAACGACGAATTATCTATCAATTTGAGATTTCAAAAATAACTGGTAATCTAGCTGTAAATAATGTCCAAATAGCGTCCGCAATAACAAATGAGCTTAATGAGTTAATGGCTTCCAGGGAAATCTACAAACAGTTAAATGTCTGCCATTATCTGATTGTCAGACAGCGTGAACGTGCTCTCATAACCATATCTCACCAGGTTGTAATCTAGTGTTTGTTCACATCTAATGCCTCATATCCTCGAGGACTTGGCGCTTGTGTGTGTGTTTGACAAGTGGGTCTAACCATCCACCAACCTATCTGTCTGTCTGTTTAACCACCCACCCAACCTTCCAGACCCAGCCACCTACCTGTGCCCTTGTCTCTGTTTAGTCTGTCTGCTCTTCTACCTCCATAACTACCCACCTGCCTGTTTGTCTGTGTGTATGTGGTTCTGTCTACTCATTTATCTACATATCCGTCTGTCTGTATGTGGTACTGTCAATTCATGTATCTACTTACCCGTCTGTCTGTATGTAGTACTGTCAATTCATTTATCTACTTACCCGTCTGTTTGTATGTGGTACTGTCAATTCCTTTATCTACTTACCCGTCTGTCTGTACGTGGTACTGTCAATTCCTTTATCTACTTACCCGTCTATCTGTATGTGGTACTGTCAATTCATGTATCTACTTACCCGTCTGTCTGTACGTGGTACTGTCAATTCATGTATATACCTAGTCGTCGTTCTGTATGTGATACTGTCAATTCATGTATCTACTACCCGTCTGTCTGTATGTGGTACTGTGAATTCATTTATCTACTTACCCGCTTGTCTGTATGTGGTACTGTGAATTCACATATCTACTTACCCGCTTGTCTGTATGTGGTACTGTGAATTCACATATCTACTTACCCGCTTGTCTGTATGTGGTACTGTCAATTCATTTATCTACCTAGCCGTCTGTCTGTATGTGGTACTGTCTATTGATTTATCTACTTACTCGTGTGTCTGTATGTTGTTCTGTCTATTGATTTATCTACTTATTCATCTGTCTGTTTGTGGTACTGTCTATTCATTTATCTACCTATCCGTCTGTCTATTCGTCGCTTTATCAAATGCCTGGCATGCGGGAAACGTCCATTCATCTGTTTGACTACTTGTTTGTGCATGTGTCTATTCATTTATCTACCCATCCCCCCGTCTGTTAGTCGGTCGCCTTGCCGTCAACCTGATTGTTCTTCCGTGCGTCCATCTATCTACCCATTTATCATCTATCTCTCAGTTCATCTGCCGGTGTGTCGGTTCGTCAGTTCATGTTAGTTTATCCCATCGACTCTATTTGCATAGCCAAGAAACTAATTTATTTTCGCTGCACCATTAACTGTTCTCATTGCATCATCACAACCGTTACTTGTATTGAAACTGATGCAATAACTTAGAAACGTATGGCAACAGCTGCCGCTCAGCCCCGAAGAGATGGCCATTGCTGAAGAGGACAGCGAGGTGAAGATCTGCCATCTCGTCCAGCTGCTCAAGTGGAAGTACCAGAAACAAGGCAGCAAACCTGCCGTGTTCTCCACGGTCAGCCTCGAGCAACCAGCACAATGCAAGTGCCAGGCCCGGGGCACGGGCATCAAAGCTGGGATTGTTGGTAAGTTTATCAGTGAGTTCATTCGGTATGTCACGATTATCAATTGCATCAGACTACCTGCCAACTAACGTAGGTGGCTGCTCGTCCATAACCTCCATTCTCTAGTACTGTGTATGAATTCCGGTGCTGGTATCTTTCCATCCGGTGATGTTTGACTTGGTATAGAACGGGTTCTCTTTTGTTTTCATTTATTAGCTTACTTCTCTTCTTGTTCTGGATCAGTTATATTTACTTACACTAACACTCATCATCGAAGGCCTTGCCGATTGCTGTGGGCAACCATGCATCTCCACAACTCGCGACCTCTAACAACATGCTTGCCAACTGGTCCGGTGGTCATGTTTCTCAAACCCAATCCAGGTGGGGGTTTTAAAAACAAAAATGAATCTTGGTTTCCAGGTCGACCCAATCTATAATGGCTAACACGCGCACAATCACACACACGCACATGCACGCATACGCGCGCGCACACACACACACACACACACA
>JACEFZ010017491.1:10000-27500 GCA_014155875.1 Cepaea nemoralis | reverse complement strand
TAGGGAATACAGAAGTCTATGTATCATGTATTCTGACGTAGATAGGGAATACAGAAGTCTATGTATCATATATTCTGACGTAGACAGGGAATACAGAAGTCTATGTATCATTTATTATACGTAGGCAGGGAATACAGAAGTCTATGTATCATGTATTCTGACATAGACAGGGAATACAGAAGTCTATGTATCATATATTCTGACGTAGATAGGGAATACAGAAGTCTATGTATCATGTATTCTGACATAGACAGGGAATACAGAAGTCTATGTATCATATATTCTGACGTAGATAGGGAATACAGAAGTCTATGTATCATGTATTCTGACGTAGACAGGGAATACAGAAGTCTATGTATCATATATTCTGACGTAGACAGGGAATACAGAAGTCTATGTATCATTTATTATACGTAGGCAGGGAATACAGAAGTCTATGTATCATATATTCTGACGTAGATAGGGAATACAGAAGTCTATGCATCATGTATTCTGACGTAGACAGGGAATACAGAAGTCTATGTATCATGTTTCTGACGTAGATAGGAATACAGAAGTCTATGTATCATTTATTATACGTAGACAGGGAATAAAGAAGTCTATGTATCATGTATTCTTGACGTGATAGGGAATACAGAAGTCTATGTATCATTTATTATACGTAACAGGGAATACAGAAGTCTATGTATCATGTATTCTTGACGTAGATAGGGAAGTACAGAAGTCTATGTATCATATATTCTGACGTAGACAGGGAATACAGAAGTCTATGTATCATGTATTCTGACGTAGACAGGGAATACAGAAGTCTATGTATCATATATTCTGACGTAGATAGGGAATACAGAAGTCTATGTATCATTTATTATACGTAGACAGGGAATACAGAAGTCTATGTATCATGTATTCTGACGTAGATAGGGAATACAGAAGTCTATGTATCATTTATTATACGTAGACAGGGAATACAGAAGTCTATGTATCATGTATTCTGACGTAGATAGGGAATACAGAAGTCTATGTATCATATATTCTGACGTAGACAGGGAATACAGAAGTCTATGTATCATATATTCTGACGTAGACAGGGAATACAGAAGTCTATGTATCATGTATTCTGACGTAGACAGGGAATACAGAAGTCTATGTATCATATATTCTGACGTAGACAGGGAATTCAGAAGTCTATGTATCATGTATTCTGACGTAGATAGGGAATACAGAAGTCTATGTATCATGTATTCTGACGTTAGATAGGTAATACAAGAAGTCTATGTATCATGTATTATGACGTAGATAGGGAATACAGAAGTCTATGTATCATGTATTCTGACGTAGACTAGGGGAATACAGAAGTCTGTGTATCATTATTATACGTAGACAGGGAATACAGAAGTCTATGTAATCATGATAATTCTGACGTAGACAGGGAATACAGAAGTCTATGTGTCATGTATTCTGACGTAGACAGGAATACAGAAGTTCTATGTATCATGTATTCTGACGTAGATAGGGAATACAGAAGTCTATGTATCATGTATTCTGACATAAACAGGGAATACAGAAGTCTATGTATCATATATTCTGACGTAGACAGGGAATACAGAAGTCTATGTATCATGTATTCTGACGTAGATGTGGAATACAGAAGTCTATGTATCATGTATTCTGACGTAGACAGGGAATACAGAAGTCTATGTATCATGTATTCTGACATAGACAGGGAATACAGAAGTCTATGTATCATGTATTCTGACGTAGAAGGGAATACAGAAGTCTATGTATCATGTATTCTGACATAGACAGGGAATACAGAAGTCTATGTATCATATATTCTGACGTAGATAGGGAATACAGAAGTCTATGTATCATGTATCTGACATAGACAGGGAATACAGAAGTCTATGTATCATATATTCTACGTAGACAGGGAATACAGAAGTCTATGTATCATGTATTCTGACGTAGATAGGGAATACAGAAGTCTATGTATCATGTATTCTGACGTAGATAGGGAATACAGAAGTCTATGTATCATGTATTCTGACGTAGATAGGGAATACAGAAGTCTATGTATCATGTATTCTGACGTAGAAGGGAATACAGAAGTCTATGTATCATGTATTCTGACGTAGACAGGGAATACAGAAGTCTATGTATCATGTATTCTGACGTAGATAGGGAATACAGAAGTCTATGTATCATGTATTCTGACGTAGATAGAGAATACAGAAGTCTATGTATCATGTATTCTGACGTAGACAGGGAATACATAAGTCTGTGTATCATTTATTATACGTAGACAGGGAATACAGAAGTCTATGTATCATGTATTCTGACGTAGATAGGGAATACTGAAGTCTATGTATCATGTATTCCGACGTAGATATTGAATACAGAAGTCTATGTATCATGTATTCTGACGTAGATAGGGAATACAGAAGTCTATGTATCATGTATTCTGACGTAGATAGAGAGTAGTCTGTGTATCATGTATTCTGACATAGACAGGGAATACAGAAATCTATGTATCATGTATTCTGACGTAGACAGGGAATACAGAAGTCTATGTATCATGCATTCTGACGTAGACAGGGAATACAGAAGTCTATGTATCATGTATTCTGACATAGACAGGGAATACAGAAGTCTATGTATCATGTATTCTGACGTAGATAGGGAATACAGAAGTCTATGTATCATGTATTCTGACGTAGATAGGGAATACAGAAGTCTATGTATCATGTATTCTGACGTAGACAGGGAATACATAAGTCTGTGTATCATTTATTATACGTAGACAGGGAATACAGAAGTCTATGTATCATGTATTCTGACGTAGATAGGGAATACAGAAGTCTATGTATCATGTATTCTGACGTAGATAGGGAATACAGAAGTCTATGTATCATGTATTCTGACGTAGATAGGGAATACATAAGTCTGTGTATCATTTATTATACGTAGACAGGGAATACAGAAGTCTATGTATCATGTATTCTGACGTAGACAGGGAATACAGAAGTCTATGCATAATGTTTTCTGACAGAAACAGAGAATATGGGGTCTGTCTGTTGTGAATTCTGACATAGCGAGACGATGCTGGTCTATAGCGTGTGAATTTTGACATGGACAGAAGATATGGGTCTATGGCGTGAGAATTCTAACATAAAGAGACAATACGGAGTTAATGGCGGGTGCATCCTGACATAGACAAGAGGTCCTGAGTGTGTGAAGAGTGTCTTATAGCACAAACAAGAGGTTCAGCGTGTATGGAGAGCGTACTCTATTTGATATTGACAGTGAAGGCACATTTTTTTTTCGCATATCCTTTACAGGACATCGCTGTCAACACCAGCATCTTTCAGCTGTATGTTGATTTCTTGACAAGATTACGCTCAGTAGTTTGCCATTGCTTTCTGAGCGGCCGGCTCACATACCCCGTAAGTTACCGATGCGATTCGAACCACTGCTTATTCTCACCGTCATCACGTTACCGACGAGAGTATACGAGATTACGGAGAAAAGTCATAACCTCTAAGTCACGAAGCCGGCGTGAAGGCACATACATTGTCGTTATATATTACTGTTCACATTTCATGTTATTGCCCACACATATATTTCCATATATGATCCACGCCTCCCCCCTCCCACAGTCCCATAGATTACACACTCTGAGAATCTCCTAGCAGTGCACAAACTCCCTAGCACCGCCAGGATCCAAATATGCGCCAGAATCACACTATATATATATATATATATATATATATATATATATATATATATATATATATATATATATATATATATATAATTCATGGGTAGTCTTCTGCGTGTGAACTTTAACCCGGGCAGCAGCCGAGTCGGCCTGCTCTGTCAGATTTCCAAGCGTCGATCGATGTTTTTAACCCGCGTTAAGGCGCACAACGCTTGGGAAGTTGTTAGCGAACTGTGCTGGTTATGTCATGAGCACGGTCTGGCGCAGGTACGACACCTGGGCTCGTTGATTGTCAAGGTGAGGGAAAGACTAGCCACCTATTTGGCCGTTCTCTCAGGCCTAGAAAATGTGATGACGCTAACACATCAGAGACCCATAGTAGTAAACTGCTTCAAGACAAATAAAACACAAACCACAACTGTACACATCGGTCATCTGAGCTCTTGGCCCTAGTCCCAGAATATTGGGTGTTCTCATCGTCATCAAATAAAACACGAACCAAAACTGCACATTGGTCCTCTTGAGCTCTTGGCCCTAGTCCAGAACACTGGGTGCTCTCATCGTCATCAAGTCTCGGTCATCTGAGCTCTTAGCCCTAGTCCCAGAACACTGGGTGCTCTCATCGTCATCAAGTCTCGGTCATCTGAGCTCTTGGCCCTAGTCCCAGAACACTGGGTGCTCTCATCGTCATCAAGTCTCGGTCATCTGAGCTCTTGGCCCTAGTCCCAGAACACTGGGTATTCTCATCGTCATCAAGTCTCGGTCATCTGAGTTCTTGGCCCTAGTCCCAGAACACTGGGTGTTCTCATCGTCATCAAGTCTCGGTCATCTGAGCTCTTGGCCCTAGTCCCAGAACAATGGGTGCTCTCATCGTCATCAAGTCTCGGTCATCTGAGCTCTTGGCCCTGGTCCCAGAACACTGGGTGTTCTCATCGTCATCAAGTCTCGGTCATCTGAGCTCTTGGCCCTAGGCCCAGAACACTGGGTGCTCTCATCGTCATCAAGTGCCTTGGCAACTGGCGTAGGTTATCATGCTTCTCCAGATATTACAATCTCCAATAACGTGTATCACTTCGTGTGCTGGCTCCCTTCAGTGTCATAACACAAGACTGTCAAGAATTTTCTCTTGCTGTCTTCCTTTATCTCTCTTTCTACAAATCTTTCCAGTTGTCACATTATGTTCTAACTTGTGTCTTCTCATAATGTAACCAGACAATGAAGATATCGCTTTCTGATGTTTGTGATACGTTGCCTTTGCTGTTTAGTCTCCCTAAAAATGTCCAGATTACTCATTTGGTGTAGAAGTTCAATCTATTAGAATATGACGGTGGCGACAATGTCTTTGGGCGTGGATATCTGACTGAGATAATGGAGACAGGATCTATGGGGTGAGGATATCCGACTGAGATAGTTGAGACGGGGTCTATGAGGCGCGGATATCTGACTGAGATATTTGAGACGGGGTCTATGAGGCGCGGATATCTGACTGAGATAGTTGAGACGGGGTCTATGGGGCGTGGATATCTGACTGAGATAGTTGAGCTGGGGTTTGTGTGGTGTAGATATCTGATCCAGATAGTTGAAACAGGGTCTATGAAGTGTGGATATCTGAATCAGATAGTTTAGACGGGGTCTATGTGATATGGATATCTGACCCAGATAGTTAAGACGGGGTCTATGGAGTGTGGATTCTGATATAGGATGCCTTTAATGTGATACTAACAATGGAGGTATAAGCAACGGGCAGGATATTTTAACGTGTTTATGACCTTGGCGTCGGGTTCTGAGACGTGAGTATTCACATACAAGCACCGGAGATCACAGTACAATTTCTACAATAATTAACTGAATATATCAAAAACAACAATAATTACAATTGTTTTACCAATGTTTTCTAACCAGTACAACAATAATTACAATTGTTTTACCAATGTTTTATAACCAGTACAACAAGAATTACAAGTGTTTTACTAATATTTTATAACCAGTACAACAAGGAAAGAATAGTCAGCATGAATACCGGGGCCAAGTCAAGGTTCAGAGACCATGTCAAGGCCGCTGTCGCTTCTGCATCGGAAGAAGACGGCAAAAGAAAGGTTGGTAACTTTTCCGCATGTCTTTAGTTAAATACATAATCAAACAAGTGCCGCTTCCACAATGATAGTTAACTGTAACATACATCCAATGTTTTCTGTCTGTCGCTCCCATAAGAAACTAGCGTCCTTCCTTCTCATAGTGTTATCTTCCCGTCTTTGTCAATATGTATTCGAATTTTGTTTTAATTGGCCTGGGCTCCCAGGTCGATCCAGCCTAAAATGGGTACCTGGAAATGTATTCGGAAGTAAAGGCGGCCGGCGTGACGATGGCCACATCCCTCACGAGTGCCGATTGGCCTATAAAAACATGGTTCTAGAGCGATATGTCCAATGCATCTAAAGGAGTGTAAGAGGGCCCTTTACTTGGTGTATGTGTATCACTGCCTGTTGTAACGGACTCACGGAGCATACTACGTAAACCTGGTATGTTCCACGTTGAGTGGGTTCCATCGCTCGAGACCAGGAAGATCAAGAGCTTGTCATGGATTGTCTGCCCGGGGAGTACGGATGTGTGAGGTAATGAACAGGTTGATAAACCTGCTGCGGCCGCTCCTTTGCGAGTTAGTTGCATATCATTTACAGGACGTAGCAGTCAACTCCAGCATTATTTTTTGCTGTTTGTGATTCCTGGGCAAGCTTACGTTCAACAGTTTGCTACTCCTTGGCGCGGGAAGCTACTGTATGACAAGGCTGATGTCGTGAAGGCTGAGTGGGTTCGACTGGAAAAAGCAGCTAAATAGAGGATTCACACTCGGAGAGGCTGATTCAGTGACGACATGAGCAAAGAGACTGGAATCAGGCGGATGTTTCATCAGGGATCTCTTCCTTGGCTACTGAAGTAGAGGACGGAGCACAAATGGGAATGCTTGGAGTGCAATGATGTTGATTCTGGAACTAATACTCATGTATTTATGTCTACCTACCGCTCGGCAGTCTTCAGATAGTTCTCCTTGGATACAGCTTACAGTGAGTCGCGGTAACGCAGTGGCTAGCACTCTTGCCTGCCAGTCCGAGGTTCGTGTCTTCAATGACACACAACATTGCAGTTGCATTGAGAGTACATGAGGCAGGAGAGATGGCAAAAGACCGAGAGTCCTTTTTACGGGCCGTGATGAAAGCGACGTTCTGGAAAAGACATTCTACATGTTGATGATGAATCAAGCTTTAAATAATGTCCACACACCCCAGCAGTTGTTTATCTGGTTTCACTTCTCTGTGGCATCTACTTCCACATCAGACTTATGGCGGAGCTAGTGGATCAGGAATCGATTCTAATTGCGTAATCTCAGACAAAGTTCTCCCTTCTCATTATTATAATTATGACCCGTTATTCCTTCGACGTCAGGGTAGGAAGAGCTTTCTGGGCAGGGCTCCTGAATGGGCTGCATTTATGGTCGTGCCCACTTCATCTGCTATTCTGTTAACCCATGCATTGTCTCTTGTTCTGTTTCTTCTATATCTAAATGAGCCCTATATTTGCAGTATCCTGTTTGCAGACTAACATTTAACTTAGATGTTGATTGTTGTCAAAAATCTTCATCTATCTTCAGATCATTGACGACGGTGCTGGACACAGTTTCTTAAGACAGAAAAGCTTGGATGAAGACCAGGGTCATCTGGTCATACCGTTTGACTACCAATGTGTAGGAGAGGGGCGATTCCTGGTGACCTACATTCCAAGAAATGCTGGTTTACATGCCATCACAGTTTTGTCTGGGGGAGTGCACATTGCAGGAAGTCCATTTGAGGTTAAGGTATGAAAGCCCAAGATCCAATATAGCCATTCTTATTCTTATTTAGTTTGCTTTTATTACGTATATACGTAGCATCCTGGTTGCTATAGTGCTCCTCGTGGTTGCTAGACTCCACTTTCAGCACCTTATTATCCTAGGGCAGACTGTGGTCTTACCCGAATTTTGACACTCATGCATGTACTGCTATATATATATCAGACTGGTGTTACGGCGCCATAGACTTGCCGTTGCTCTTCTCCTATTAGTTTAAACAGTTTCGCCACGTGAAGGCTGGAGCTGAAGTGCTGTTGTCAGATGTGATGAATGCACCCGCCTTGTCGGTATTAGGCCAAGATTGGAAGCTCATTCTCAACTCTATCCCCGACTATGACAGCAAATTTTAACATCTGTTGCCATGAAAATTACATGCTCTCAGATTCCCACTACTCTATAACATTTCTATGCGTTATTTGTGGATCTGACTTAACTCTTTCCTTTCCTGGCATTTGCTACTATAGAATAATTAACTACAAAGTGAGTAAGAATGCATTAAATTAATAAACCTCATAGATAGCATGAGTTAAACAAACAATTGGAAAATAGTGAGTTACAAACTCAAACAAATATATAACTAGCATGAACTTGGTAAGTGTAATAACTGGATGTGACAGAAAGAATTAGATCACAGCATGTAGTTTTTTCTTCGTGGGTTGATTAGTTGTCCCTTATATGCATTTACACCATCATTACCGGGAGAGAATGGTGCTGTAGGGAGTGACCAGAGGATCTGGCCGACACTCAGCACTCCGAGGCAAGACCAGAAGGACACATAATCAGATTGCAACTGGCACCATTAGTATTAGGACCCTTCGCTTGTTGTTGAAGATGAAGACTGAGCGTGAGTGGAAACGTCCAGGGTGCTGTGATGTGATTCAACTCAAACTCAACGAATATGCGTTGAAGATTGTTTGTTTGTTTGTTTTTTGGTTTTTTTGTAAGAAATCATTTAATGGAAAAGAAAAGAAACAAATCTATGAAATAAGAACTCAAAACTGAAGACTACTTATAGAGACGTATAACAAAAACGATGACGTATTTCATAACGTGTCCACTTGGGCTATTCCCACCTCCTTAATACTGCCAATCTTCATCACTGAGTGCCTTGCCGACAAGCGTGGGTGATCATACACTTCAAATCTGGCGATATCTCAGGGCATGTATCACTTCGTGTGTTGACTCCTTTCCGTGCCATGACCCAAGACTGCCAACAGTTTTCTCGTGCTCTTTCCTCTCTTTCCAAAAATGTGTCCAGTTGAGACAATCTATTTCAGGTTATACCTTCTCATAATATGGCCACACACACACATACTGCCTCGATCTGATATTTGTGATAAGTTATTTTTGCGAATTAAAATCCCTTAAAATGTTCAGATTATTAATTTTGGCTGTTTAAGGAATGTTCAGCTATAATAAATCACATCTCCAAAGCTTCCATGGCTTTGTTACGCTTGTTAACTTATTATCCAGGATTCGCAGCCATATGTTAGATGTGGTTCTATCTATCATTCAATAATTCTTTTTACTAACTTCCAATGAGAAGGATTTATTCCACAAAATGTTCTTCATTTGTTCTTCCATTCATCCCCGTGTCTGCTAACTAACCCAATTTCTGTCAGCATTCGCCATGATTTGCAGACACAGCTATATGTGGATATTTCAGTATTCGTATGTCTGTTGACATATGAGCGCAATTGCTTTGAGCCATCTATTTCTGTATCATACTCTATTCAGCCATATTCTGTGATCATATGTCCTAAATATTTATTTATATTTAAGTATGCGTAGAACCTAGAAATGACAAACGAATAAATAAATAAACCTGCATGGCCACAAACGATATATGTGGTGTTTCCTTTCGTTTGCTGATGAAAACATGGGTTCTACAATTAATTATTAGAGTATTCAGACGGCCACAACAACGCTGGTATTGTCGATTCAGAAGTGGTTGCCCTCATTAACGGTAATTGTTTTTTTTTAAAACTGTCTGTTGCATCGTTATTAAATGTTTCCTGTCGTCTTATATTTACCCCCATCCAAGAATGATCGTTCGTCATTCGCATTTGCGAAGCGCTATCAAGAACAAGTTACCTGAACAGTTCAAGAAGCCTGATACGGGGGAGGAAAATGGCACGTGGCAAGACCAACACTAGGAAACAACAGACACAGAAGATGTGCAACGTGGGAGCCACCAAAACCGTAAAGAAGACGAACGGAGAGACCTTACATGTGAGCTGCAACGAAGAACCTGAAAATACAGTTACTACTGAAGCCACCACGAGGAAGATCGACGACAACCCACCACAGACAGCTACAAGAAGAGAATCTCGACATCCGAATCTTGAAGGCGGAGCGGATTCTAACGTACTCAAAGATCCCTATGACGCTGGCGGTGGTGACACTGAGGGCAGCGACATACCACGCCAGGTATCGATACACCAGAAAATACAACAGCCTGGAGGATTCATTCCAAGAATAACTCAATGTTCCAGATGCCAGAGGGCCGGTCACAGCAGAGCAACATGTCGCAGTAATACGGAAATCTGCCGAGACTGCGCCGATCACCACGCCTTCAAGGAGTGCCCGCAAGCCAAGCAGGACACGGATTCCGAGCACCCAACAACAAAAGAAAGTGCGCCAACTGCCTGGGCAAGCATGGAGCAAGATACATGGGCTGTTCGTACTTCTAAAGACACAGAGACGTCTTAATAATCGCCATTACCACAAAGACTCCATGTAAAGATGCAATGCGGAGGTGCGAGGCAGCAACGTGCATCTCACAAGCCGAGAAAGAGCAACTGCAAAGTCAGATCGATGAGTTTAAGTAACAAGTCAAGCTTTCTTTTCATTTGTATGGTGAGCATTGATCCAGGTTTCATTCACATACACTATGTGATAATTTTCTTTGCGCATTTCCCTTATTTCATGTAGGTATTTGCTTTTCATTGCTCTTAAATGCGGTTGCTCGCAAATAATATGTCCACCTCCCTTGTACTTTCTAAACGTGAAGCCTAATGTCCTTATAATTTTCCACAAAGTTGTCTTGGTTAGCTCTATGTCATTATTCTTTCTCAACCAAGCCCTAAGGTGTCTACAGTTACTGTTTCTTTGGTATCCAGCATTTTTATAATAGCGCGCATTATGACAACCTTGTCAAAGCTGTCTACAATTGCCTTTCTACCCACCGTTTGCTTATTGCGTGGTGGTTTCATTCCAGATTCCAGCACCCATCGACGAAATAACCGTTTACTTAAACCCAATACATGCACTGTTCTTTTCTCAGGATTTATAATAGTATATGAAACAGTTTCCTACGATCAACTTCTTGGTAAAAATATGTGTACAACTTCATATCGATGCTTTGAAGTGTACACAATTTTACATTCAATCCCATTCAAACATATTCACACATTCAGATGTTAGCGATAAATGGAAAAATTTGTAAAAATAATCGCGTTTCATGAAAGCACCGACATTACTAACGACACCTCTGAACATCCCCGTTCCACTAGGCGAGGTGTTTGTCATAAGGTCATTCTCGTGTGTAACACGAGAAAATTAACTATTGAGCGCTGATGTTTCTAGGTGAAGATGTAATACATTTTATAACATGCACTTCATCTCTGACCCGTAAATTATATACCGCATATAAACAAACTTTGAAATCTGCTGTACAATTTATAGAAGAAAATGGTTTTGTTGGATGGACGTAATGATAAGATTATATGCTAAATTTCATCATTGTCCCTCAGTTGGTTACTGAGATATGGATTTTTATATGGGGGAAACCAAATGTGAATGAACTATAGTCGCGGTGGCGCAACAGCTAGCGTGCTTGAATGCATGCCCGGTGTTCACGTGTTGGAATTCCCTTGGAAGCGTGGATGTATGTGTCTTGGGATCCCAGGCAGAGCCAACATAACTGGGTGCCAGGAAATGTTCTGGAAGGTCAATGGAGCCGGTGTGATAATTATCATATCAGCTATTCAGAGCCGATGTTTCTAAAAATGTGGCTTACACCATATATCCAATATCTTGTGAAGATTCCTAGCTCAAGGGTGGAATTTGAACCCGATAATTTCTGAGCCTAAGGTGGACGCGGTAATATCTCAACCACATCTCTCCCAGACGACTGATATAGTGACTTCTTATTCTTCTCGTCCTCCTCCTTCTCATCATCCTTCTTCTTGTTCGGTCAGAATCACCTTATATTTCAATTTGTATTAAAGTTTACTGTTGAGCTATACTGTCTTCTGCAATTCCTGTCATAGAGTGAAATATCTAGGATTGTGTCAACCAGCCAACAGAACAGACCGTTCTGAGCTGTATGTGGTTCCGTGTTGTAGTGTATGTTCTGTAGTTTTATGCGTTTGAAACGATTACAAATAGACAACAAACATTTACTAATTGATGTCCGTGCAAAATGGAATGACTAAAATGGTATGACAGAATTCCCGATGTGAAGTCGTGGAGAGAACTAGACAATTGCCAGTGAATCAAGAGGAGGAGAAAATACGTTGCGCTGGCTAGAATATACCGAAGAAAACCCGAGAACAGTATAGCTAAATAGTCTGGAATACACGAGGCAAAAGAAATAGACAAAGACCCAAAGCATACCCGAAAATGAGAAGCAGGGGCAAACATAAATAATATGGGGAGAACATGGGTGAAGCTGCATGGGGTAGCTCAGGAAGGGCGGCTTGGGGTGAGTTGATAGAGGGCTCATGCTCAAATAGTCCATGATGTCGGCTAGATTCATTGGTTGACCCTCTGATATAGTAGCAGTGCCGACCATTCAATCCACTCCTTCATTGCCTACAACACCTGCATTTTGTGGTATGACGATAAACGCTACTATACAAATTGCGCACCTATGCAGAGATTCAATCCAATACCTGCGTGTGAAAACTGTCTCATTATCCGGAACGTGTCCAATGATCCATGCTTTCTTCTACACACCAAGAGAACCTTTCCTTGCCTAATGTTTCTGGGGAAAGTTGTTCAACTCTTAACGCGAGTGCACCCGTCGACACTGTCGTTATACCTACAGAATTAATATAATGTATACTAATTTAACAAGAAGTACCTTTCTGACCTACCCCAACACAAGGCTGATTTACCAGGCAATATTATGTTCAGTAGTCTGCCGGTGTTTTCTCAAAGAGAAGTCAACGTCCAACTGACCAGTGTGTGGACTGAACCACCAATCAGCGCACCGGAAGTTTCAGTACACACGCTTTAAACCCCGCGGCCACGCTGGCCTATAATGTATACAAATAATACATGTGGGATAAAGTCTGTCATGCAAAATAGTCAATAACTAGACAGTATCCCTAGAACAAATATTCGATAAGAATATATGAGGGAGAGGTAGACTAAGTGACGGTTTCTGGCGAATCAGTAAACGATCTGGACTGGAATTCTCGGCAATATCAGTAGGACAACAGAAGAAAAGAAGATAAAATGTTCTGTTTCATTCGGGTCTTCCAAACAATCGTTGTTATTAACTCTGGCAGTCCAGGGTATTTGCAACATACGCCAGTAAACACATCGCCGTTGCTTCTAAGCTGTTCCTACTTTGTTCATGCACATTCCATGGCAGTGACTCGTGAGCAAAGTAGGATGGGCCTGGAAACAACGGAGATGAAGGTGTACACAATATAAACTCTAACATATGTATGTCTTGTAAAGGTGAGCAACTGGGTCAGTTCTTGGAATCTGCTCCCAAAGTCACCAATGGTGCCATTCGACATGCTGAAACCTGTAGAAGAAACGCCCCAAGATCCCGGGAAACCCACAGAGCAAATAATGGTAGGTAAACGTAATAACATCCTGTATCTATTTTTGTCCAGACATATACTAGGTTTGTTGTATGGAGCACCACCCACTATCATATGATCTTACCCCACTTCAGCTTGCAAGACCAGCTGTTTACTGTTTTATATCGCGTTCCTCAGGGCCCACCTATGCTTCAGAAAACGCCAGGCGTTTTATGGTTGTACAAAATGACAGAGAGGCACGTTTCATGGAAAGATGCAAAACCATTCCACAAGTTAGAAGCATTTTCTTCAACAATTTAGAAGCCACCATTCCCTAGGTAAAGTAAAGTCTATCCATCAACCTCTTTCCAACAGACTGAAACCCTAGTGAAGCTCAGACAATCGGAGCGCCATTGTATCGGGCATCAGAGTTGAAACATCCAGGCTTCCAGAGGATTCACAAACAACCAATCACCCATGCCATGGCGTATGTGTTATATACTATGTGTGCCGCCAATACTATGTGTTATATACTATGTGTTATATACTATGTGTTATATACTATGTGTTATATACTATGTGTTATATACTATGTGTTATATACTATGTGTTATATACTATGTGTTATATACTATGTGTTATATACTATGTGTGCCGCCAATACTATGTGTTATATACTATGTGTGCCGCCAATACTATGTGTTATATACTATGTGTGCCGCCAATACTATGTGTTATATACTATGTGTTATATACTATGTGTTATATACTATGTGTGCCGCCAATACTATGTGTTATATACTATGTGTTATATACTATGTGTGCCGCCAATACTATGTGTTATATACTATGTGTTATATACTATGTGTTATATACTATGTGTGCCGCCAATACTATGTGTTATATACTATGTGTTATATACTATGTGTGCCGCCAATACTATGTGTTATATACTATGTGTTATATACTATGTGTGTCGCCAATACTATGTGTTATATACTATGTGTTATATACTATATGTGCCGCCAATACTATGTGTTATATACTATGTGTTATATACTATGTGTGCCGCCAATACTATGTGTTATATACTATGTGTGCCGCCAATACTGTGTTATATACTATGTGTTATATACTATGTGTGCCGCCAATACTATGTGTTATATACTATGTGTTATATACTATGTGTTATATACTATGTGTTATATACTATGTGTGCCGCCAATACTATGTGTTATATACTATGTGTTATATACTATGTGTGCCGCCAATACTATGTGTTATATACTATGTGTGCCGCCAATACTATGTGTTATATACTATGTGTGCCGCCAATACTATGTGTTATATACTATGTGTTATATACTATGTGTGCCGCCAATACTATGTGTTATATACTATGTGTTATATACTATGTGTGCCGCCAATACTATGTGTTATATACTATGTGTTATATACTATGTGTGCCGCCAATACTATGTGTTATATACTATGTGTGCCGCCAATACTATGTGTTATATACTATGTGTTATATACTATGTGTGCCGCCAATACTATGTGTTATATACTATGTGTTATATACTATGTGTGCCGCCAATACTATGTGTTATATACTATGTGTTATATACTATGTGTGCCGCCAATACTATGTGTTATATACTATGTGTTATATACTATGTGTTATATACTATGTGTTATATACTATGTGTTATATACTATGTGTTATATACTATGTGTTATATACTATGTGTTATATACTATGTGTGCCGCCAATACTATGTGTTATATACTATGTGTTATATACTATGTGTTATATACTATGTGTTATATACTATGTGTGCCGCCAATACTATGTGTTATATACTATGTGTGCCGCCAATACTATGTGTTATATACTATGTGTTATATACTATGTGTTATATACTATGTGTGCCGCCAATACTATGTGTTATATACTATGTGTGCCGCCAATACTATGTGTTATATACTATGTGTGCTGCCAATACTATGTGTTATATACTATGTGTGCCGCCAATACTATGTGTTATATACTATGTGTGCCGCCAATACTATGTACCGACTGCAGCATAATTTGCTTCAAACCTGGCAACACTGTAGGCACCCATTGAGACATACAATCTCCTTTATGATCTGTACAAGATCCAAACGGATAGCGGATTACGGGTTGCTAAAGGTCTCATCTAAATAATAGTGAATGCCTGAAACCAAATCAACAGTACCTTCATGATGAGTCCAATCTTTAGAGCCAGTGTTCCCAATTATCACTTACACAGCTCTGGAGAACAGAGAACATCTGGTGTTATCAATCCAGATCCCCAGAACAGGCAGAC
Source organism: Cepaea nemoralis (assembly GCA_014155875.1). NCBI lineage: Eukaryota > Metazoa > Mollusca > Gastropoda > Stylommatophora > Helicidae > Cepaea > Cepaea nemoralis. The sequence goes on along the minus strand of JACEFZ010017491.1, from coordinate 11,786 downwards.
AGATTGGCTGGCTCTGCAAAACTTGGTGGAGTATTGATGTATGATAAGGCAGATGTGGTTGCGGCCTTGTGGGAGCACGTGTACACCACGGAGGAGCAAATGGATCACCATGGTCTGGCAAGAATGCGACAGCGAGGAGTGACGAGGGTATCTGGCCGATGCTCGACGCTTAGAGGAAAGGCGAGACGCACATATAATCAGATTGCTACTGGTACTATTGGGGTTGGAACTCTTCGCTGGCTTCTGAGGATGGGGACGGGGCGCTTATGGGAATGCACCGAATGCTGTGATGTCGGTTCTTAAATCAATAAATCAATCAATCAATCAATCAATCCCCAGCCTACTGGGGTAAAACTCTAGACTGGGTGAGGTGAATTTACAGAACCCTTTGGAAGAGCAGGTCATAGGTCATATTTTGGCGATGACTGCTAATAGTGGATCATTTAACAAACACTACAGAAGACAATCTGGGTGATGAATCTAGAATCACTCCGTTGCACTATGATGACGTATTGCAGGGGTGGGAGGGGGAGTGAGGGAAGGCTCGTGCTCGACAGGACGCGGACTGAGAGCATATCATAGATGTTCTGCCTAACGCATGCCGGTGTGCGGGGCAATAATCAGGCTAATAGATTACTTGCTGCTGTCCCTCTGTGCATAGAGTTACTCTATGATAAAAAGAATGTAGTGAGGACTCTCTATGATCGGGTGGAGAGTGCAGCTGAATAGACGGAGTATCCATATCCGCACAGACTGACTCGGTGTGGTGGTGGTGATGGTGGTGGTGGTGGTGGTGGTGGAGCAGGTGGTGGTGGTGGTGGTGGAGCAGGTGGTGGTAGTGGTGGTGGTGGTGGTGGTGGTGGTGGAGCAGGTGGTGGTGGAGCAGGTGGTGGTGGTGGAGCAGGTGGTGGTGGTGGTTGAGCAGGTGGTGGTGGTGGTGGTGCAGGTGGTGGTGGTGGTGGTGGAGCAGGTGGTGGTGGTGGTGGTTGAGCAGGTGGTGGTGGTGGTGGTGCAGGTGGTGGTGGTGGTGGTGGAGCAGGTGGTGGTGGTGGTGGAGCAGATGGTGATGATGATGATGATGATGATGATGATGATGATGATGATGATGATGATGATGATGATGATGATGATGAATGTAAAAAAAAAAAAAAAAAAACTTTAAATGACCCGTGTGTATGTCTTGATACATATTGGCTATAGTGTGCCAGCTCCATATGTATATAAACCAAAGGCCACTCGGCGGGTGAAGTGTGTTCAATGCCACGCCTGCCGTATTTACTTCCAGAACATTTCCTGGTCCCCATTATAGGCAGGTTCGCGCCGGAAGCGCAGGTCAGTTTTACAAATCAACCTCATGATCTCAAACTACTGAACGAAAAACTTGCCTAGGAATGACAAACAGCCAAACCATGCTGGCGTTGACTGCTACGTCCTGTACAGGATATGCAACAAAATCCCAATGGGTCGCAAGGCAAGCGTGCTATCCACTGCACTACCGCGGCTCCCTTCTGAGATATAGAGGTGCATAAATAGGCGTAACGAAAGAGAAACGATGAAGAAGATGAACAATATAATTGTAAGTAAATTAGATAAAGAAAAGCACCACGAAGAAGAAGATAAACGACATTAATAGTAAGTTAATTATGTAAACAGAAGAGACACAAAGAAGACGATGAACAACATAATTGTAAGTTAATTAGATAAACAAAAGTGACTAGAGGAAGAAAATGAACAACAAAATGGTAAGTTAATTAGATAAACAACCTTACCGCATCTTGCTTAACGT
>JACEFZ010017491.1:0-5000 GCA_014155875.1 Cepaea nemoralis | reverse complement strand
TGACAGACACTGTGCTGATGTTGAACATCAACTATTCACCTCTGACAGACACTGTGGTGATGCCTGAAGGTGAACTATTCACCTCTGACAGACACTGTGGTGATGCTGAAGATGAACTATCTACCTCAGACAGACACTGTGGTGATGCTGAAGGTGAACTTTTCACCACAGACAGACACTGTGGTGATGAACTATTCAGCTCTGACTCGGACCAGGGAAACCATAACATTTTTACAGAAACGAGTCGTGGCAACAAGCAGAACAGGATTAGTTCCTTTGCCAATAACTTATTTGATATTAGTAACTTATTTGATAATAAAGGGAATATTGAAATACGCGAACATGTGTCAAAGAAACACTGGTCACAGACCACAATGATGCCCCGTGTCAATACGAATGACCTACACGGAGTAAACAGTCCAAATGATGTGTTCGACTGCACCACGCATGAGAGACGTAATGCCCCACCTAAAACCCACGAGTGCAAGACGTTTCACGCCATTAGTTCACTTAATGAATCATCGGTTCCTGATGATTTTGATCAATTGAACTATATACAAAACGGACTGCTCAATGAAGAACTGGACACAGAAGACGATGAGATTTTACAAATTATCATTAACGAAAGTGTACTCCCGATCAGTATAAATGGCAGTCTGGGGAATAGCAAAACAATACTGGTTCCCACGTCGCTAGCATCTGAGGTTCCTGATGTGACCGTGAATCAATCCAATTCTGGTGACTCACCCTCAGTACCTCAACACGGAGACACGTTTGAAGTCAATCTGGAATGAAAGAACTCCGTGTGTAGACATGTCACCTCTGTCTGACGTGTCCAATAAATCAGGAAACTAGTGATTGGTCAGAAAACGAGACTTCACCAACTAGAAATGCAGACTATCAAACGTCGACACGTAGGAGATCTTCATCTAAAGGAGACTGGTCGCCGCAGCTAGTTGATTTAACTTATAATGGTAGTCTGGTTATCTGAAACTGAGTCCGCCATCCGAAACGAGGCCGGCCATTCAATAAGAGTCCCAAATGAAGATAGTAACAACATGTCGTACTCAACAGAGGGAAGTGTAACCAACCCGAAAGTAAACAAACATCTTTCTGACTCGTTTCAAAGAAACGAGTCAACCCCAGTAAGCTGTGTCCATTTCGGCAGCAAGAAAACACAAGGAACTCAATACTGAGCTTCCACCTTTGCCTCCATCTGACACAGAGAATATTAACTCACAATCAGCTCCTGAATATTCTACAGAAGCGTTACTGAAAAACTATAAGCAAAACTTATCGACGATGTCCGGGAATCACACTATTAGTTACTGCAGTCACAGGCTAGAGTCGTGTCAAGTTGCTGGTAACTTCCCATACGATACAGTATCCGATGAACACACTGTCTACGTTAAACGCAGACGTAAACCTTTATACACACCCGATAACTCAACTGGAAACTACCAGATAAATCCAAATCAAGTTAGCGCAAACTTTCAAAGAGCAGTTGTGGATACAAAACATACTGTGTTTAATAATATTCTTTCTGAACCAGAATTGTCAGATCACGATGACACGAATTCCTTCTTCACCACTTTAAGGCTGCTTTCTCCAGACCTAGCGAATTGTTTGTCCCTCGATAACTTGGCCAGCTCAAACAGTAGCTACATTGGTGGCTGTGTGTGCGACCGGTCAGTCTACTTTCAGAACGAGCTCGAGGATTACAGCTGGAATTCTACAGAAATGGCTCAACTACACACGAACTATTTTCGAGAACGCACACTGACCCCAACCAAATACCGCCAACGGAAACAGAATACACGCCGTAAAGAGGAATCTAGGCAGAGGTCTTCTGTGAGAGGCAACACCTCATCTCTAGAACACAGGAACACAGAGTACCCACTCTTGGCGTCAGAACACACAGAAGACTGCACGGACACAGAGCAAGATAGGGTCACTCTAAAGCTGGTCACACAGCCTGGCTCAACCCGGGTATCGATGGGCTTCGGCGACAGAACTCTAACCCCAACTAAATACAGACGAAGTGGACATTGTCATGGCGGCAGTGAGCATGCTTTGCCCACGATAACCCCTATAGAGCGCAAACTCAAACAGCAGCCTCAATTAGATGAAATGGACATTCCCCGACACGACAGCGAATTCAGTTCGGACGATGAAACTCTGATCTCACCAAAACAACCCGAAGCAAGTGCTTTCAATACTGGCAACCATTTTCGGAATTCAAACAGAATTAAGAGTAATACTTTTGTTTCAAACAAAAAGGGCACATATTATTCTGATAAGAACAGTTTTACCCCAATTGGTCGTCAAATTAATGAGGTAAGTACTAATCTGGCATACGAGATGAATTTGGAGAATACGATCGTGCCTTCCTGTGAGAAATATCGGCCTAACAATATCCAGGCTCAGATGATCTCACCCAGTCACAGAGCTGACAATATTCAGACATGCATAGACTCGCCTCGCCATAATGCTCCTGCTTCATCACTTTCATCGCATGATCTGATGGTTGATGACAATGGTTGCATGTTGTATGTTCGAAAGCGCCGGAAGATAATGTTGAGAAGGCTGACGGTAAAAATAACGCTGTTAACCACAATGATAATAATAAACCAAGTAACATGTTTGATTATCTGATAGCTGATGTGGAACTATATAACACGGGCACAAAACATACGCCATACGTTTATACGGAAAAGTTTAATCAACAACGGTCACAGCTACAACAACATCATTTCCAACAAAATTATCAACATGAAAATCCATGTCACTGGCGACAGCAACATCAAACTACAGCAGCAGGTTCCCCTCATTATTCTGATGGCACTTGCCGTTCTGTTCAAGCATTTCCCTTGACAAACCCGCCAAATTTCACTTCCCCTCGATCGCCACATTATACTCAACATTACCAAGAGCATCCCATGGAATATCTGCCACAACACTTGCCAATGGAAGACCAGATGTATAAATGCAATAAACATCAAGCGATAGTAAGACAAGAACTTTCAGGCAACAGCTTGCAAGCGTCGCCCTATCACAGCCATCAGGGATCTTTGTATCAGCCTCGAGGACAGAAGGTACAACAGCAGCAAAGTGACTCTTGTCTGGATCAAAGAACAACTGTGAGACAACGACGCCACCATCCTAAACTTCATCTACAGACAAGACAAGAATTCCAGCACAGCCAGAACAATCATGACATCTTAAGCCAGCGTAATTCTCCTCTATATCAAAAATACCAGCATCAAGAGCACCAGCATCAAGAACATCTCCATCAAAAATACCAGCATCAAGAGCACCAGCATCAAGAACATCTCCATCAAAAATACCAGCATCAAGAACATCTGCAACTTGAAGAGCAACCGTTACATCCAGCTGCTACCCAAGAGAAACATTCACATCAGCGGCATCAAGAACGACAGGCTGACGAGGGCCGAGGAAATCGAGAGGTGGTGCTAGTGCGCCAGTCAACTTTGGACACACCAGACAGCGGCATCACAGACGATAGCATGCATTACTCTGTGCCTGTGACTGACAGAGACAACATGGAAGATAGATTATGAGAGTATGGCCATGTTAAGACATTACAGTTCGTTCTTTACATCTCACACATCCGCTGTTACTTTAAAAAAATAATAGCCGCAATGAAAAACAATAATAATTGGGTGTGTTCGAAGGAATTAACGTTTACATAACCAGGGATGTCTCAATGTTTGTAGTAGTATTATTGGTTAATTAAAGGTAACAGGTAGAAGTACTGCCATGCTGGATCCGGTTGTTGGTGTGTGTGGTAATCGGTAATCCCTTAATATAATACTTCCTCTTCTTCTTCTTCCGCGTTCATCCGGAGTTTTAATTTTTCGGATGTGATGGCGTTGTGCCTGTTTACAGAAGAGCTGCGTTCTTGCGCCGTTTGGCCGACACATCCGACTTCTGCTGGCATTTGTTGACCGGGTTAACCTTCCCGGTAATATAATACGAGATAACAGAGAAAGTGAAACAAAAATGTAACTAACAAACACAAGAATTACAAACAATACACTCAACAATGTGACATTAGCATCTAGAAAGATAAACAGTAAATTATACAGAATACAGGTTGGTCGCCCTTACTTCGCAAAACATTTCCTGGTATCAATTTCAGATTGGGTGAACCTGATTGATTGATTGATTGATTGATTGATTGATTGATTTAGGAACCGACATCACAGCATTCGGGACATTCCCATAAGCGCTCCGTCCCCATCCTCAGCACCTGAGAGTCAAAATAAATAATGCAATACCACCACGATGTGAATTCGAACCCCTGACCGCCGGACCGGTAGGAAAGCGCTCTAGTGACCACATTACCGTAGCTCCCATGAACAATATTAAGAACTTGCAGTACAACACCAACAAAGTTACATTTATCGCAACACGCATCTTTCCTGTGGCAACATACGCATGTGAGCCACGACCATTTCGCATTGACTAAGACACTCGAAGTGTTTGAACTTAAATGCAACACAAACATTCTTAGTTTAGTGGACAAAGTAATTCAACCACTCCAAGAACGACCGAAATTACGAGGTGGTGCTACTGCGCCAGTCAGACAAATTACTGACATTTTTCTGCAAGATCTGAACGTCGAAGAAACTGCCTCGTAAACAGCGTCGAGTCTCGGAAATTGAAATATGTTGATCATATAATACGTCACATCATTGTGGTTTGAAAAGATCAATGGTGGAAATTGTTGTTTCTGGAAGAAAGACAGGGATTGACTAGCATGACCAGGCAATTAGAACATCGATTAAAGGTCAAAGAAATATGATTTCTAACATAAAATTACGATACACTATCTGTATTACAAGCTCTCGAATGTGATAATCCTTCACCCTAAGACACGCATTAAGCGAGGGTGCGACCTTAAAACGAAACACACTGCAGTTAGTACCATCCAAATGTGGAGTACTCCTTTCTTCCTGTTTCGTCCTTGATTTCCC
>JACEFZ010017489.1:195000-200951 GCA_014155875.1 Cepaea nemoralis | reverse complement strand
GTCTTAGTTTTGTCCCTCTACGCCCCTGTATGGAAAGTCGCGCTATTTTGGAAGACGTCTCAAACTTCCACAGACGACTCCGCCTCAACTACCACCACAGAGACAAGCCTGTCCACAGTCCCACCCCACAACCTCCAGACATTTTTCCATCTTCAACCAAATCCCGTTCCACATGGACCCCACCCTTCCGGAGCTTCCAACGCGCTTGACCTCTACATAGCTAACACACTCCATGAGATCAAGCAACTTTCTTTCCCTCGCTTGAAACGCTCCAACCTATCCCCTCCCGAATGGCGTGCCCTATCCCAACTACAGCGCAGACAGGACATAGTAATCAAACCGGCGGATAAAGGTGGTGCGGTGGTTGTTTGGCGGAAAGATCTATACGTCGAGGAAGTCATGTCCCAACTCAATAAACCTGATAATTATTCACCCTGCACCGAAGACCCCACTCTCTCCTATAACCGGAAGATTCAAAATACCATCAAACAGCTCATACGTGAGGATGCCCTACCACCCAGTGCCTCTTCACTTCACATCCATGACTCCGACTTGGGCAAACCCACCCTCTACATGCTGCCCAAAATACATAAACTAAAAAATCCTGGACGTCCGATAGTTTCCGCCTGCTCATGCCCGACTGAACTGATTTTAGCATTTCTTGACAGGATTTGCCAACCTCTAGTTGCGAATCTCCCGTCATACATCAAGGATACAACGCATGCGTTACTTTCATTCAACTCTCTCCAACTGACTCCTGGGAACACATACAGACTATTCCTAATAGATGTATGTTCCCTCTATACCTCCATTCCTCACGCTGATGGCCTCAGGGCGCTACAGTTCTTTAAGGATCAACGCACAGATCAAGCCATCCCTACTCGCACACTTGTGAGACTCGCTGAATTGGTCCTCACCAATAATTCCTTTGAGTTCAATGGCCACTACTTTGAACAAATCAGCGGTGTCGCCATGGGCACTAAAATGGGACCCAGCTACGCATGTGTATTTATGGGACATCTGGAACACCAGATTAGAACTCAGCTATGATGGTCTTCTCCCTTCTTTTTAGCGACGCTACATCGATGACGTCATAGGTCTTCACTGACATGTCAGAGGCGGAACTGAACCGTTTCATTAATTATGTCAATGACTTCCATCCATCGATCAAATTCACCACAGAAATTTCCACCACCTCTGTCAATTTCCTTGACACCACTATTAAATTAAACCCTACAGGCCTCACGACCTCCGTGTACTACAAACCTACTGATGCTCACGGTTTCCTCCTGTACAGCTCATCCCACCCCAAAAGCTGCAAAGATTCCATCCCATATTCCCAGCTACTCCGCCTTCGTCGTATCTGTCAGGACGATAATGACTTCCTCGAGAGAGCCCATGAAATGCTGGACTTTTTCCGCAGACGGATCCTACCCAGAGGACATCTTGTCCACAGCTTTCTGTCGCATAACCCAGGTCTCGCGGGAAATGTCCCTCATCAAACATACGCGACCTCCGAACAATGAACCCTAAGCTTATCCTCACCTTCCATCCACATGCCTATGCCATCAAGCACATTTTCCTGAGACACTGATCTGTCTTGGAATCCGATCCAACCACTCGTGAAGTATTCTCCAATGGCCCTAGGGTAATTTTCCGCCGTAACCAGAGCCTCAGAGACCACCTTGTGCATAGTCGCCTCCCCACGGTTACTTTCATCTGTGGGCACATTTCGAATGCCATCGTAAGAACTGTCTGACATGCCCATACGTTGTTCAGACACCAGAGATTGCATTTCCCCGAGGCACCTTCACCTTGAAAGATTCTTTCACTTGTACATCCTGCAATCTGATTTATGTCATCATCTGCAAACGATGTGACATGAAATACATTGGCCAAACTAGCAGACGTCTTGCTGACCGTTTTAGAGAACACCTCAGAGACATCAATCAGGGCGCTGACAAACCTGTCCCCAACCATTTCAATTCCTCCAACCATAATGGAGTCGACGATGTATGTGTCACCGCATTAAAACCCTGCTACTCCAATAGCTCCGTCAGGCTCAAAATTGAATGCCAGCTAATCAACAATCTGGGATGCATCCATCAGCAGGTATCAATACTGTTATGGACGCTACGGTATAACTGTGCCATCTTCCCCAATTGTTTACACTATCTATTACTATGCTGTCCTCCCCTCCAACCCTATATATATACCTAACTGTCCCCACACCCCTTATATTTTCATAAGCAGACTGTTCGCATATTTTTGGCTACTTAAATCCTATCTTGCAACCCACTTTTAACTCTGCAGCCAACGAGCGCCTTCGCAGCTGGCCAAGCCACCTTTTCTGCCCCACATGGCATAGGGATAGTTGTGTTTTTCTCTTTGTTTGCTGTATTTCGTTGTGTTAGCTATCTGTGGTGTCCTGTCCTTGACAAAGATTATGAGAATCGAAACTTCGGCCGTCCTGTGTATCGTATTGTACGCGTTTGTGTGTATTTTATTTTATTTTATTTTATTATTCATTTTATATATTTATTGAGTGATTCTGATTTCGGATTGTCACCTGTATTTCGCGATACGATGGATCTCCTTGTAAGGTATGTGCAACGTATTGATGTTTAGTACGTATCTTCTCGCAGGAGTTTAATATACCTATTTGTTTCCAATTCATATTTAAAACAGCATTGCTTATAAAATAGCCTTTGAATAAAACAAATTTGTGTATAAAACAGTCTTGTATATAAAACAGTCTTGCATATACATCAGTCTTGCATATAAATAGTCCTGCATGTGAAACAGTCTTGCATATCAGACAGTTTTACATTGTTTTGTTTTAAAGTGCACCACAACGGGGACATCAAGAGCCAAGCACGTGGACTGGAGCGGGTCTACGGTGTCGACGCTGAATACAGCCTACTTTGTTGGGCAGTTGGTCATGTCCATCCCTGCTGGAGCACTAGTGATGAGATTCTCACCCAAACGGTAGGGACTTCTTTCGTATCTTTCTGTAACAACACGTTCAAGAATAATTGATTTGATCCTGGTGTCTGGAAGGTTAAATAAGTTGCGGATCTTTTACAGGACGAGGCAGCCACCCCATCATGTTTTGGATGTTCGTGATTTCTTGGCAAGTTAAGTCCAGTAGTTCGCCTTTGCTTTCTGAACGACCGGCACTTATACCGGGTGTTTGTACAATCTCACTACACTTTGTATGTAGAACAGATTTGAAAAATGAAGTACATGACATCATACAATGTGCTAAAAATTCATTCAATTAGTTACAATATTCACTGCTATGGTCTAGCGCTGTTTTGGGGAAGCTGGAAAGTACCAGTGAAGTATTCATTATAACAGCTGTTGGAAATGTCCACCACGGGCTTCAAGACATGACAGTACGTCTCTTCATATTGTCAAATACTTTCTACAACGTGTCTGTTGTTATTTCTTGAATGGTGATTCTGATGGCTTCTTTAAGGTCCTCAATTATGTCTACATTACTTTTTGTAAACATTTCCTTTCAAGAAACCCCATAGATAATAATCTAATAGAGTTAAATCTGGAGAATGAGCAGGCCAAATTCCACGTGATATTATGCTATTTGCGAAAATTTCTTCTAAAACTGTTTAAAAAAAAAAAAAAAAAAACGCTTCTTCAATGTCACATTTATTCAGCCTGTTGTAAAAACCTTTCGAAAATGTCAGTACGGTACCAATCGGCATTTATAGTTTTGTTGAAAAAAAAAAACTGGTCCAATAAGACGTTTTCTATTGACGGCACACCATACCCCAATTTTCTCATCGTGTACAGGCGCTTCATGAAATGCATTGGGATTAAATGTGCTCCAAATACGATTATTTTGGCTATTATTGTAGCTATATAGACGAAATCATCATCAGAAAAGAATGTAACATCGAGAATTGACTCGTCTTCTTTAGCTAAAAATATTCGAAACCACGTGGGTTAGTTGACCCTGGATTGATTATCACACTCTTTTAGTTCCGACACAACAAAATCCTGTATGGATAAAAGTGTAATCGTAGTTTAACAATGTTGTGCACTGTGCTCACAGATACGTTCACTTGTTGCGACATTTTCCTTAAGGACTTGCTGGACTTTTCAGGATTCTGTCTGGGATATCTAGACGTGTTTCTTCAGACACAGCAGGCTACCAGATCTCGGAGCATCTTTCACATTTCCTGTAGCAAGAAACTTATTCAAAAAATTTCTGACCGTATTGCGATGAAGAGGTTGTTTATAAGAAAATCTTGCTACGCATCTTTGAACAACCATCCGTGTGTATTGACCGCCATTTCGAAATACTTGTTCAAGCAAAAAGATACTTTCTTCTTTGACAGCACCATTCTGTTTGGAGTGCAATGAATTACCCTAACAGACGATAGCTATTCGCTGCATATTGCTTCACGATTGACTGTGGAGCACATTGTCTGATGACGTCATATACTTCATTTTTCAAATTTGTTCTACATACAAAGTGTAGTGATACTTTAAAATCTCCCGATACCTTTGTACGGGAAACAACACAAGACTGTCTGCTTCAAAATCGCATGCAGCTGTGTTTCGAACGTGGTATGTGGGATTACGACTTGCATTCCTTACCTCTTCGCCGCATCGCTGGCGTCTGGAAGGTTATCATCCTGTGCCATGCCGATAAGCGTGGGCGGTCATCTCACACGATCACTAGAGTCGTGGATCAGCTCTATGTTCTTGTCTCGACCATACCACATGGCCAAGTTATCCATGTATTTACTTTTCTGCCTTCCTCTTGTTCTTTTCCCTTCAATCTTGCTAGTTGTCACCAAGTTCTCCAATTTATTTTTGAGAGAGATGAGTGTTGAGTTGAGTTGAGTTAAGAACCGACATCACTGCACTCAGGACATTCCCATATGTGCTCAGTCCCCTCGTTCAAGAGCCAGCAAAGAGTCATACTACTAATCGTTCCCACCGCTATCTGATTAAAAGTTCTCCTGATCTTCCCTCTCAGTTTTAAGATTCTTCCAGAACCCCTGCCGATCCCCCGCAATCTCATTCTTTCCATATATGGGTTCTCAATCTGTTCCTCCGCCTTTTCCACCTGGTCCCACAAGCGCACAAGAAAGAGATGAGAGAGAGAGAGAGAGAGAGAGAGAGAGAGAGATGAGAGAGAGAGAGAGAGAGAGAGAGAGTAGAGAGAGAGAGAGAGAGAGAGAGAGAGAGAGCATTCCAGAACCATTATCATGTCCTCAACTCTTGTTTCACTTGACTGTGTGTTTTACTTCTCTCCTTGAGAAACTGAGCTGGCGAGTTGATGTAGCGGTTAAAACGTTACTTTGACAATGGCATGCCTATCGGACAAGGGTTCGATGCCAGCTCTCGTTGTTCCCAATGGAAGGAAAAGACTGAGCACCTATTTCTCCCTGCACTCCGACCTACAAATTGTTATGGTTCTAGGATTTCACATACCCACAGCAGGTCTCTGCTACAGGACTTGATTTTTTTTTTTAATGAGAGATTGGTGATACTGTAATATGATTTTAATCCTTCCATACTGGGCTCGCCGCCTGCAGAATGGGGAAAAGATCGACCACCTATTCCTCCGTGCATTTAGGCCTGCAGTATATGATGCCCCTACACTTCACATACCCAACGAAAAAAACCGCTACCGGGAAATCATGTGTTGCTGTTTTATTGCGTACACATACCAATTAATGAATGTGTGTACCTTATTGGCACTTGTTCATCTCGCTTTCCATGTTGTTGATCCACATAACATTACAGATTAGACATAAGTGTTGAATATGATCAAACTGATTACCCACTACTGTGACCTAGAAAATTTGACATAACCCTAGTACAGACAGTTTATATCAGCTATTTGTATACACAGGACTGGTTCTACCACAATGTCCAGAGATAACCGATGAGGGCATAGACCTCGACACTGACAT
>JACEFZ010017489.1:157500-190000 GCA_014155875.1 Cepaea nemoralis | reverse complement strand
TAATGTCTGGTACAAGTTATTACTAATGTCTGGTACAAGTTATCACTAATGTCTGGTACACGTTATCACTAATGTCTGGTACAAGTTATCACTAATGCATGGTACAAGTTATTACTAATGTCTGTTACACGTTATTAGTAATGCCTGGTACAAACTAATAGTGTGGTTACAGAAAAGTGCTGGCTAGACTTCCGGGAGTGTTTATAATTATTCAGTAATCGTCCAGGTGTACAGTGAAGTGACTGCTGTCATGTCTATCAACAGTGTCTTCGGCCTGACCTGTCTGTTGACCAGCATCCTACTGCTTCTTCTACCTGTAGCAACGGATACCCATGTGGCGGTGACCTACATTATCCGCACCATCCAAGGCATGCTGGAAGTGAGTTCAAATTGAATCACGTGTTTGTTCAGATGTTTGTTATAGCCACTTTCATTGGGACAAACAGTTAGACAATTGCCGCTGTAAATAACAAACAGGGGATATAAAACGATGTTCTGAGAGATAAACATATATTCAGGCGGGCAGACATATTTTTTACACATATTTAGTAGATAAAAATTATTATATATGCTCGTACGTACAGACAGACAGAGATAAATTGTCAGGCAGACAAAGCTACACTGACATAAAGTGATAGATAAATAGTCATTCAGATATATTTAAAAGCTGAGATAAATAGCCGGACAGACTACCACATAGATAATTGATATATCAATTATGTATATATATATAAGCAGACAGGCAGAGATACATAATCAGGCACTGACAGACTTCTTGACCTTTTGGCTAAGTTCAAAGTGTGGATTTATCGTGGCTTGATATGGCTAGGGTGAAGAGACGGCCAACCAAACTGTAAAACGCCAATCACTGTCCACTGGCAATGGCCTTGGTGGACCACTATTGACCGAAAGGCACATAGTTGGACAGAAGGAGCATCAGCACAACCAGGGATGTAGGGACCTCATGGGGGGGGGGGGGGGGGGCTATAAACCCAGGGGGAACTGCCAGCCTCTGTTTTAAAACAGGGATGTAGGAACCTCATGGGGTGGCTATAGACCCTTGGGGAACTGCCAGCCTATATTTTAAAACAGGGATGTAGGAACCTCATTGGGTGGCTATAAACCCTGGTGAACTGCCAGCCTATATTTTAAAACAGTGATGTAGGAACCTCATGGGGTGGCTATAAACCCTGGGGGAACTGCCAGCCTATATTTTAAAACAGGGATGTAGGTACCTCATTGGGTGGCTATAAACCCTGGGGAACTGCCAGCCTATATTTTAAAACATTGATGTAGGAACCTCATGGGGTGGCTATAAACCCTGGGGGAACTGCCAGCCTCTGTTTTAAAACAGGGATGTAGAACCTCATGGGATGGCTATAAACCCTAGGGTAACTGCCAGCCTATATTTTTAAACAGGGATGTAGGAACCTCATGGAGTGGCTATAGACCCTGGGGGAACTGCCAGCCTATATTTTAAAACAGGGATATAAGAACCTCATGGGGTGGCTATAAAACATGGGGTAACTGCCAGCCTATATTTTAAAACAGGGATCTAGGAACCTCATGGGGTGGCTATAAACCTTGGGGGAACTGCCAGCCTATATTTTATAACAGGGATGTAGGAAATTCATGGTGTGGCTATCAACCCTGGGGAACTGCCAGCCTATATTTTATAACAGGGATGGAGGAACCTCATGGTGTGGCTATCAACCCTGGGGGAAATGCCAGCCTATATTTTATAACAGGGATGTAGGAACCTCATGGTGTGGCTATCAACCCTGGGGGAACTGCCAGCCTATATTTTAAAACAGGGATGCAGGAACCTCTTGTGGTGGCTATAAACCTTGGGGGAACTGCCAGCCTATATTTTAAAACAGGAATGTAGGAACCTCATGGGGTGGCTATCATCCCTGGGGGAACTGACAGCCTATATTTTATAACAGGTATGTAGGAACCTCATGGGGTGGCTATCAATCCTGGGGGAACTGCCAGCTTATATTTTATAACAGGGATGTGGGAACCTCATGGGGTGGCTATCAACCCTGGGGGAACTGACAGCCTATATTTTATAACAGGTATGTAGGAACCTCATGGGGTGGCTATCAACCCTGGGGGAACTGCCAGCCTATATTTTATAACAGGGATGTAGGAACCTTATGGGGTGGCTATCAACCCTGGGGGAACTGCCAGCCTATATTTTAAAACAAGAATGTAGGAACCTCATGGGTGGCTATCAACCCTGGGGGAACTGCCAGCCTATATTTTATAACAGGGATGCAGGAATCTCATGGGGTGGCTATCAACCCTGGGGGAACTGCCAGCCTATATTTTATAACAGGGATGTTGGAACCTCATGGGGTGGCTATCAACCTTGGGGGAACTGCCAGCCTATATTTTATAACAGGGATGTGGGAACCTCATGGGGTGGCTATCAACCTTGGCGGAACTGCCAGCCTATATTTTAAAACAAGAATGTAGGAACCTCATGGGTGGCTATCAACCCTGGGGGAACTGCCAGCCTATATTTTATAACAGGGATGTAGGAACCTTATGGGGTGGCTATCAACCCTGGGGGAACTGCCAGCATATATTTTGAAACAGGAATGTAGGAACCTCATGGGGTGGCTATCAACCCTGGGGGAAATGCCAGTCTATATTTTATAACAGGGTTGTAGGAACCTCATGGGGTGGCCATCAACCCTGGGGAACTGCCAGCCTATATTTTAAAACAGGGATGTAGGAACCTCATGGGGTGGCTATCAACCCTGGTGGAACTGCCAGCCTATATTTAGAAACAAATACGTTCCGAAGAAGTTTTCTGCTATGGGTCTGTGATGTCATAGGGCTATCAGATTGTGTAGGCCTGAATACTTGGAGGAGTTAGTTAGTTAGGTCAGTCAGTCAGTCAGTCAGTCAGTCAGTCAGTCAGTCAGTCCGTTCGTTCGTTCGTTCGTTCATTCGTTCGTCAGTCAGTCAGTCAGTCAGTCAGTCAGTCCGTCCGTTCGTTCGTTAGTCAGTCAGTCAGTCAGTCAGTCAGTCAGTCAGTCACGGTTCCAACTTCACGGCAACGGGTTGTCCCCATTATGCTTCGTTCCTGTGCCAGTAAATATCACACAAAATGCTCCTCACTGCCCAATGTGAAAAGTTGAACATACAGGAGTCTCAGCAAACCAACAGCCCACAGAGGTATACTGTGCATAATGCCCCGCCAGAATTCCAATACAAAAGTCCTCCACGAAAACTACAGTTCATCGTAGATGGAATCGGCACTCACCAGAAAGACTTCTTTCACCCGGTTTTATCCCACGTGACTCGGTTTCTTTCCGCAGGGCGACCCGCACAAAGGCACTAACTCCGTAGCTCCAGCGACGATTCCCAGGCATCTCCTGAAAAATGCACTCGTGAACCGAAAAGGCAAACAAGTCAATTCAGCGACATGCAGCCATTGTTCCGAGCATGCAGTTCACTGTGCATACAACAGCGGATAGATGTAAAAGCATCCCACGCGAATTTCACAGGTCACAACGTCGCGCCACGCACTCACTCAGTAGCAGCGGCGACGGAACCATGTACTACCAGTCTAACGCGAGGAATATGCGATTACAAACCGTAGCCACAAGCATAAACACGCCAGAGGCCTTAACAGTTCAATGCCTATCTGCCATGTTGGGGACCGGAAGCAATACGTGGAGGAGCATACGGCCAATATTTCCCTTACCACGCAAGCGACAAACCCGTCGTCGAACGCTCGACCGAGATGTGCTCGTGGTATTATTATCAGCACAGATCCCCATTAACTTTGTCACCGCAAAGACAAACATAAATAATAAGCCAAACAGAGATCAAGACTGAGACAGTTAGATAAGGATAAATAATCAAACAGTCTGCGTGAGAGACATAAATAATTGGTATCCTAGAAGACAGGTAGACAACAAGAGAGACAGACATACAGAGATTAATAGTCAGACAGACAACTAGATGAACAGGCTGACAGAAATAAATAAATAAATAGCACAAAAAGAAAAAGAAAAAAAGCAAGTTAGGCAAACATACATGCAAAAAGACACACAGGGCAGCATAATGACTTACAGATAGACCCAGATAAATAGTCACAAAGACGGAAATAAACAGTCGGGCATAGAGAGATTTCTAGACAGACAATGGATAAACGGGCAAATATAAATATGTCATCCAAACAAAGATTAATAGTCAGACAGATAAACAGAAATAAATAGTAACACACAGATAGACAGACATAGATACATAGTCATACATAGAGACAGACAAACAGACAGAGGTAAATTCACAGACATACAGACAGATTCACAAGCAGACAGGCAGAACGATTGTCCAACAGACAGACCATACCAAAAGAAAGACAGACAGGCAAACTGACAGACAGACAATCATACTTGCATACAAGCAGACAGGTTAACAGACAGACTGACTGACAGTCAGACAGGAGGCTTTGACTCAGACAGACAGACAGACAGACAGACAGACAGACAGACAGACAGACAGACAGACAGACAGACAAACGTCCAGACAGACAGACAGAACGAACGAACGAACGAACAAACTTTATTTTCGAAGGGTAACAAATTGAGCACGCAGGCCCGTCTTACATTCGGCCCTTCCAATCACTCATCTTTCGTTCATCAGTGCATAGTGCATTCACATAGGAAAAAAACATTGTCAAATGAATGTTGTAAGCATAAACAATGCATGTTACCATGTTATGAGACAAATCCCCCACCCACCCACCCATCTATCCATCCGCGTGTCCCCCACACACACATCCACCACCCAACCACACACATACCCACAGGCACATACATGACCCCATCCATCCACGCATCCCCCAACCAACACATCCCAAACACACCCCCACATACATCATCTCCCTACCCACACACACACATCTCCCACCCACCACACATCCCCCACCCACCCACACACCCAGGCACACATGCATGCAACCACCCATCCATACCCACCACACGCACACATCCTCCACCCATCCCATAACCTACCAACACTCACCCACCCACATATCCTCCACCACCCACCCACACACCCTCAAACACTCAGCCAAACACACATCCCCCAACCACATTTCCAACACCCACACACACACATATTCCCGCCAACTCACATATCCTGCACTTACCCACACACAAACCCGAACCCACCCACACATCCCCCACTTGCCACATATCACCCACCACACAATCTCCCCACCCACACATCCCGCACCCACACATCACCTCTCCCACCCCAACCTACACACAAATCACCCTCCCACACATCCTCCACCCACCACTCGCCAACCATCCACCCCGATCTCCAAACCCCAATCACACATCCCTTAACTACACATCTCACCACCCATACACCACACACACACACCACACACACACACACAACATCGACCCACCCATACACACATCCTCACCCATCAACACATTCCTCATCCAAAAAACACACACCAACCACCCACACACACCCCACCACCCACATATACCCCACCCACACACATCCGCCTTCTCACCCACACACACAGCCCCCACCCATACACTCATCTCTCATACACATCCACCCACTCACGTACTCATCCATCAACCACTCACACCCACACATCACCCACCCTCCCATCAACACATGCATCTCTCATCTACCTTCCCACCCACACACACCCCAACCACCCAGCCAAACACACATCCCCCATCCTCACATACATCCTCCTTCATCCACCCGCACATCCCATACCTCCCCCATCCCACACAACACCCCACCCATAAACGCATCCCCCACACACACACCCCATACATGCATTTCTCATACACATCCCCTCCCACACATCTCACACACACACACACAAATCTCCCCACCCACCCATTCATCCCCCACCTACAAACATCCTCACCGACCACACATACATCCTCCACCCACTCACATTTATCCCATCCACACTCACACACTCAGACCCACATAGACATATCCCACTCACAGACACACCCCCACACCCATCCGCAACCCACACACATCTCCCACACACCCATTCACACATACACACCCATTCACACATACACACCCACACACATATCCTCACATCTAGACACATACATGATGCCTCACATGATCACTGAAACTAATAAGAACAAACTCCCACACTTTACACACAGTTGAGACACTGACGATTGTCATGAGCATTCTCGCAAACATTGTAAGAAATGGAAAAATAATTGTACATATACATTGTGTAGCGTAAAAATTAGTGATGCAATTCAACCTCTCTCTCTCTCTCTTCTCTCTCTCTCTCTCTCTCTCTCTCTCTCTCTCTCTCTCTCACATCTACACACACTCTCTCTCTCTCTCTCTCTCTCTCTCTCTCTCTCTCTCTCTCTCTCTCTCCCACTCACTAACGCTCTCACTCACATTACAGTAATGTTATATTATACATGATAAAATCATGTGGCATACATACAAAATGATAATGTGAAAGATGAAAATACAAAAAAATATGGAATGGCATGTTACAGGACATGCGTGCACTCAACTCTCTCTCTCTCTCTCTCTCTCTCTCTCTCTCTCTCTCTCTCTCTCTCTCTCTCTCTCTCTCTCTCTCTTTATTACACAGGCACACACACACACACACACACACATTCATTAACTCTCTCTCACTCATACTCCCTAACTCTCTCACCCACTCTACAGTGATGTACATGTGTTCATGTTATAAATTATAACATCAATTGGCATTCAAAATGGTAATATGAACATGAGAATACACACAATATATGGAATAGCATGTTACATGATATGCGTGCGCTTAAATCTCTCTCTCTCTCTCTCTCTCTCTCTCTCTCTCTCTCTCTCTCTCTCTCTCTCTCTCTCTCTCTCTTCTCTGTCTCTCTCTCACTCTTCTCACCAACACTACACCCATAGACACACACAAACAATGCGCGCACACATATACACACTAACAATATCCATTCTTCCACTGTTCTCTCTCGTTCGCTCTCTCTCTCTCTTTCTCTCTCTTTCTCTCTCTCTCTCTCTCTCTCTCTCTCTCTCTCTCTCTCTCTCTCTCTCTCTCGCAATCACTATTTCACCCATTAAGTCACTCTCTCCATCTTTCATTTACTCAATATCACACTCTCTTTCACTCTCACTCACACACAGACAGACACACACCCTCTCGCTATCAAATACACACTCCCTCGCATACACACGAAAGCATATACACATACACACACGAGCATACACACAATATACACACGCAAATACACACATATACCCACGCACACATACACACATCCACACCCATACACACATACTTACACACACACACAAATACACACTCATTCGCATACACTGCATGCATGCACACATACCACAAACATGCACATATCATACACGAACATACAAATATATACACACGCACATACACACATATACACACGCACATACATATAAACACACACACATGTACGCACACATAAACACACATATAAACATACTTACACACACAAGGCACACATACAAACACACATTTACACACACTTACACATACACACCCATACGCACATTCAGACGTGCACACACATACACCCACATACACAACACGCATACACACATATGGACACACGTACACACACCCACCCACCCATCCACCCACACACTTACTCACACATACACGCTGCCTCACATAATCTCACCCTCTCACTCACACTTACTCATTTACTCTCTAAACCACACTAACTCACTCTCTTACTCGCACAGACAAGTACACAGACACACACACACACACTCACCCACTCTCTCTCTCTCTCTCCTCATTAACTTCTCATGCACTTCTCTCACTCACCCACTGTCTCTCTCTTGCACACTCACTCGCTCTCACACTCACTCACACACGCACATACACACATACTCACAATTCTCCCCCTCACTCACTAACTCACTCTCCCTTACTCACTCACTCACCCGGCTGGCTCTCTAACACTCATTCACTCACTCACTTTCTCACTCTCTCACACAGACAGGTATACACACAACACAACCTCTCTCTCACACTAACTCATTCTCTCACTCAATCTCTCACACATACGTGTACACAGACATTCACTTACTCTTTCACTCTCGCAGGCACACGCGCATACATACTCTCTCACTTTCTCTGTCTCATACTCACTCTCTCACTCACACTCTTTCTCATTCACTCTCTCACCCACTCTCTCACTCACACAGTGAAAAATGATAGTGAAAAAATGATACCAGTAGGTGACTTATGGAGGCATATAGTCGGTATGAAGTAAGTATTGAAAGAGTTTTCGGTTGAATGTGTAGGGACTCATTGGCGTTTTCAGATCTGGTGGAAGGCTATTCCACAAGTGAGCACCAGCATACGCAAAACATGTTTTATATAAGTCAAATCTAGGCTTTGGAACCTGTAATAAATTTAAGCGCTTACTGTTCATTGCATTAGATTGAATTAACGGTAGAAGATACTCTGGGGTATTTTCAGATATAATTTTATTCACTAATATTGGCTTTGTTAAAAAGGAATCGCTTTCGAAGTGGTAGAAGTCTTAGATGACTATATAAGTTATTACTTTCAACGTGCTTTATGCCAGAAACTAGACGTATAGCGCGGTTTTGAAGCGAATACAGTCGTTTCATATTAGATTTAGGGCACCCATCCCAGACTGTGGAACAATAGTCGAGAGGTGATTGGGTTTAGCATGCATAGAATATTTTTCGTGTGCTTTCATCCAAGAAGTGCTGAATTTTAGTAAGTTGGTAAACTTTTTGTGCTATTCTCTTGGTGAGGACGTGAACATGAGAGCTCCAGTTTAGATGATTGTCAATTAAAAGACCTAATGTTTTGTGTTCATTTACATTAATTATAGGTAACGTGAAAGCAGTTATGGCTAGCGTCTGTTGGTTTTGTCTGGTCGTTACTGGCATGGATTTGGTTTTGTCGATGTTAATAATCATGCGGTTTTCATTGCTCCATCTACTAAGGTTATCAAGTTCGTTTTGTAAAGAGCTCTCTAAGTCACTAAGGTTCTCTTGACTAGTGTATATAGTGCAGTCGTCTGCAAATCACAAGAAGTATTGAGATATAAAGGAAGATCGTTAATATAAACTGCAAAAAGCAGCGGTCCTAGTATTGAGCCCTGAGGCACACCAATATTAAGTTGTGTGGGTATTGATAGACAGTTATTGAAGGACACTACTTGTTGTCTGTCGGATAAAAATGACGTAATTAGGTTCACCATACTTACACAGACAGACAGACAGACAGACAGACAGACAGACAGACAGACAGACAGACAGACAGACAGACAGACAGACAGACAGACAGGCTGATATAACTGACAGAACATGTCTCTTCCCAGGCAACATCGATACCGGCAATGAATGCAGTCATATCCTCCTGGGCACGGAAAAACGAGAAAGCTCGGCTCATCAATTTTGCCTATGCAGGTAAGTGTATATAAACTACAGCACAAGACACCTTGCCGCCTCTGCAGGTAAATGTTTATGAACTACAGTACAAGACACCTTGCTGCACATGCAGGTAAGTGTATCTGAACTACAGTACAAGACACCTTGCTACCTTTGCAGGTAAGTGTATATGAACTACAATACAAAACACCGGGCTGCCTTTGCAGATAAATGTATATGAACTACTGCACAAGACGCCTTGTTGCACCTGCAGGTAAGTGTATATAAACTACAGTACAAGATACCTTGCTGCCGTTGCAGGTAAGTGTATATGAACTACTGCACAAGACACTTGATCACCTAGTCCTGCGATGTTAAATGGACATTGTGATTTCAGGGTGTGTGTGTTCATTCTCCAATGTCATAACATTTTCCGATAAACCTAGTATAGGGACAGCCGGAGCCTTAGTAAAGGGGGTACGAACACGATACGCAACCTCGCATACCTCGTTCGAAACACAGATGGGGGAGATTTGGATGCAGACCGCTTTGCGTTGGTTTTCACTTAATTGTATGAAAGTCGGTCGTTCAGAAAGTAATGGCAAACTACTGAACGTAAACTTGCCAAGAAATCATAAACAGCCAAAGCATGCTGGGGTTGACTGCGACAATCTGTAAAAGATATGCGGCTAACTTTAAGTGTAGGGACACTTGCCTGCCGACCCGGTGGCCATGTTATTGAATCCCCATCAAGCCAGCGCTTTTATTTGTAATTGAGCAGTTCACGCGCACTGCGTGATATAGACCAGATCGCCCAAAAGTGCCGTTTGGTCAATACAAATATGGAGCTAGTAACATATACCGAGAACGCCTAGAGATGTGTCAAAGATTTCTTTGTGTTGTTACAAGGGGCTTCTCATAAGTCTTTAGCTTGACCATGAAGGAGTAGGCGGAGAAAATTGAAATTTGGCACAGTGCTTATTCCTTCTCAATGTAGCCACCACCTGAATTTATGCATTTCTGCCATCTCTGCGTGACCTTGAAAAGACCTTCAGAATAAAACAACCTATTTTTCGAACTAAACCAATTATCACAAGCCAGTATGACATCTTCGTCACTGTCAAGACGATTTCCTTTCAGCTGTTTTTTACGATTTGGTGAATCCAAGTCTCATCTACCGTCCCCATGGTCTTTTACATGTTTTTCGACCGCCACATGTTGAGCAACTGGCCACAGCAATCAACCCGTGTTTGTTTCTGTTCACATGTCAGCAGGCGCGGGGCACACACTTTTCTCATGTTCAGTCTGTTGTGTAAAATTCTAAAAACTGTACTCTTACTCAGTTTTGCTGAACCCGATATCTCTGCAATTGTCATTTTCCTATCCTGGTCTATGATTTTCTTCACTTTTGCAGCATTTGCATCATTGCACTCTGAGGACGGTCGTCCTGGTCTTGGCAGATCTGCAACTTGGGAACGGCCACACTTAAACTGCAAACACCAATTTTTTACAGAAGCATACGAAGGACAGACTTCCTCAAACACTGGCCCCATCTCCCTGTGTATTTCTGTAGGTGTTTTACCCTGTAACATCAAGAATTTTATCACAGTCCTGGCGTCTGATTTCTCCATTGTTCTGACAAACCGTTGGATGTGCAGATCTGGTCAATAGGGTGTGTTGTGCCATGCACCATATCGGGAAAACCAGTTGAGGTGGGAAATTCATAATTCATATGTCCATTACAAATTGAATGAGCTATACATGTGCCAAATTTCAATTTTCTCCGCCTACTCCTTCATGGTCAGGCTAAAGACTTATGAGAAGCCCCTTGTACACCTAATTCATTCCAAGACATGTCAAAGAGTTCTTTTTGTACGTTACCATACACCCAATTAATTCCAAGACATGTCAAAGAGTTCTTTGTGTTGTTACGTTACCATACACCCAATTCATTCCAAGACATGTCAAAGAGTTCTTTGTGTTGTTACGTTACCATACACCCAATTCATTCCAAGACATGTCAAAGAGTTCTTTGTGTTGTTACGTTACCATACACCCAATTCATTCCAAGACATGTCAAAGAGTTCTTTGTGTTGTTACGTTACCATACACCCAATTAATTCCAAGACATGTCAAAGAGTTCTTTGTGTTGTAACGTTACCATACACCCAATTCATTCCAAGACATGTCAAAGAGTTCTTTGTGTTGTTACGTTACCATACAGCCAATTCATTCCAAGACGTGTCAACGGGATCTTTACGTTGTTATGTTACCATCTCTCCACCACCTCCAATTTAAATCAAGATGTGTCCATGGTACTTTCCTTTTTGTACACTCTACACATGTCGACTTAGGTTAAAATGGGCTCCAAGAAATGTTCAGGCACGCATATACAGCCAGCATGCCAGCAACTATATTATAAAAGTTGTTTCTTCTTCTTCTTCTTCTTCTTCTTCTTCTTCTTCTTCTTCTTCTTCTTCTTCTTCTTCTTCTTCTTCTTCTTCTTCTTCTCCTCCTCCTCCTTCTCCTCCTCCTCCTCCTCCTCCTCCTTCTTCTTCTTCTTCTTCTTCTTCTTCTTCTTCTTCTTCTTCTTCTTCTTCTTCTTCTTCTTCTTCTTCTTCATCATCATCTTTATCGTCCTTCTTAGATTAGGAACATTAATTCCATTATATGCACGTGATTCTTCGAAAAGTGTTTATCATTGCTCATAAAAACATATCTCTTTATTTGTCAGGGGTTTATCTAAGCCCAGCAGTGGCCATGTTTGCTGCAGGGGCGACATCTTGTTACGTCGGCTGGGATAGTATCATGTACATATATGGTAAGAACATTGATGTTCCGCTTGAATAAATGTCTGATGAGAAATTGTGAGTGCAGTCATCATTATCATGTGCCAATCCGAGCAGTGTAGATTATCATGTTACTCCGCAACCATCTTCTTCTCTGATCTTAATAAATTCGAAATAGAAGACTTCCCTTGTCACATCAGCAACCTATCAAGCAGCTTCACACTCTGTCCACCTCTGTCTCTAACATATTCAATCTTTCCCGTTGCCTCGAAGTTTACAGAGTAAAAGGTCAAGGAAGTCCCATAGCAGATGATACCATTCGAATGTGGGGGTGTTAGACCTTCACATACTAGAGCAGTGATTCTCAACCTTTTTTGGCCCATCTCCCCCCTTTACCATATGTTCAGAAAGTCATCCCCCCCCTCCCCTTTGAATGTCCTCCCTATAAATCCCCCCCACCCTTACACAGTATACATAAAAATGGAAGCTAAATTTAATAATACATACTAGAACAAGCCTAGACATCTACATAAAACGTGATGTGCGGGTCAACTTACGTTATAAAACGAATTTCTTAGGGCGAGAAGTATAGAACCGTAAAATTTAGAGGGAAAAACAGCATCAAGTAACTGGTTCTTGTATTAATGTTATCTTGAAATAATCTAAACCCCCCCCCCCGGAAACCCTAAAATTCCCCCCCCCCCCCTTGGGGGGGGGGGGATTCCCCACCGGTTCAGAACCACTGTACTAGAGGATACATCATACGAGATACCTCATCCTTGTCACACACAACATTTCTTGGTATGCTTGGTCGACCTCAGACCTGTGCTCAATGACAAAATTATAATCCTGTCTCTGTTGGCGATTGACCACTGCTGCTGTCTTTGCAGTCAAACGCCCTAATCACTATGCCACAGCAGCTTCTGATTCGAGAATAGCATTTTTATAATCATATAATACATTTATGACAACACATCAATTAAGAGCAATGTCCGCCATGAAGGCTGCCGTCAATGGATCTCTAACACTTTCTATCTCTTGCTTTGTTGTATACTCTCACATTATCCAACACTTTCTGTCTCTTGCTTTTGTTGTACACTACAACACTTTCTGTCTCTTGCTTTTGTTGTACATTCCAACACTTTCTATCTCTTGTTTTTGTTGTACACTCTGACATTATCCAACACTTTCTCTCTCTTGCTTTGGAGGTATACTCCAACACTTTCTGTCTCTTGCTTTTGGTTGTACACTCCAACACTATCTGTCTCTTGCTTTAGTTGTACACTCCAACACGTTTTGTCTCTTCCTTTGGTTGTACACTACAAAACTTTCTGTCTCTTGCTTTTGTTGTACACTACAACACTTTGTATCTCTTGCTCTTGCTTGGGTTGTACACTCTAACAAATTCGGTCTCTTGTTTTTATTGTACACTCCAACACTTTCTATCTCTTGCTTTTGTTGTACACTCTGATATTATCCAACACTTTCTCTCTCTTGCTTTGGAGGTACACTCCAACACTTTCTGTCTCTTGCTTTTGGTTTTACACTTCAACACTTTCTGTCTCTTGCTTTGGTTGTACACTCCAACACTTTCTGTCTCTTGTTTTGGGTGTACACTCCAATGCTTTCTGTATCTTGCTTTAGTTGTACACTCCAACACTTTCTGTCTCTTCCTTTGATTGTACACTCCAACACTTTCTGTCTCTTGCTTTGGTGGTAAACTCCAACAATGTCTGTCTCTTGCTTTGGTAGTATACTCCAACGCTTTCTGTCTCTTACTTTAGATGTACACTCCAACACTTTCTGTCTCTTCCTTTTGTTGTACACTCCAACAAGTTCCTGATTCTTGCTTCTTTCCTAAGCTCGAATATTCTTCAACACTTTCTGACTGTTGCTTTGTGCGCTCTGACATTCCTCAACACCTTTTGGTTCTTGCTTTGTATATACATTCACACATACTGACTGGTATTCGTATTGTTGAGAACAGAGAACATAAATACTTTGGCTATATATTAATCATCACTGTGGTTTGGAAAGAACATTGATGGAGGACATGGTTCCAGACAGAAGAGGCAGGAGTCGATCAGCACGAAAACTGACATGGGGCATCAGAGATACGTTGGGCATGAGGGTGCATGAGGCATGAGGGTGCATTAGGCATGAGGGTGCATGAGGCATGAGGGTGCATGAGGCATAAGGGTGCAAGAGGCAGGAGGGTGCAAGAGGAAGGAGGGTGCTTGAGGCAGGAAAGTGCATGAGGCAGGAGAGCTGGCAACGAAACGGGAAATGTTTGGCTGGCCGTGACGAGAGCGACATTCTGCATATGACCTGCTACACAATGATGAACACACACACCACACACACACACACACACACACACACACACACGCACGCACGCACGCACGCACGCACGCACGCACGCACACACACACACACAACATTCAATGAGTCTCAGCTTCACTTTCGGTGATATTTGTGTGCAGAAAAGTCACCGTTTTCCGTTGTTGAATCTGCAATGTGTTACGTCGATTCATTATGTGATTTGTTTTATCCCTTGATATAACGACTAAATTTTTGCGACAACTCAGATGGTCCAGAGTTTACGAATACTGACTAGGTCTATGAAAATATGCATCTACCACCAATATGCCAAATGGTCTTAATGCGTGTAAATTGGTCCTTTATTTTCGTTAGGAGGTTTAGGTTAGGCTTCGCAGATAACACTCCACAACATAGAGAAAACTACGGTTGTTACCTTCAGCGTCCCTCCCTCTGGGCTTAGTGTTGGTGTTTGCTTAAAGTGAAATACTTCGTATCTGTGGAGGAACATCACCAAGCCAGGCTCAATCCCAGCTATGTGCTGTGCTGAACATGGCCTGGTTACATTCAAATCTCCGCAGATGTGTAGTTCCACGTTGGGAACTTGCATGCTCCGCTACTGCTTTCTGGGCTTGGGCAGAGGAGGGGAAGCTCTGCACTCCATTCCACTGGGAGGTGGACCTTCTATATCGGGCTGGGACGAAAGTCTCTACACCAACTTGACTCCAATAGATGCAAGCCGTTCTCATGGCTCAAATGACCTGAACCTCAATACACTGGACTGAAGAGCTAAAATTCAGCATTCCAGAGGATGCACCAACCAGTCAAATTATACTTTCTGGCTTCAGGTTCCCTAGGGGCTGCGTGGTGTCTGCCATGGATGATGTGTGTCGCATCAACCCCAGAAGCACTGTCTAAACAGCTTAAGAACAAACTACCAAAGGATGATACAGAACAGCACAATCCGAAACCTGTAAAAGCAGCAGCACCTGTAAGTTGATATACATTATCTTTCATACAACTATGACATTTAAGTGATCAATCTTTGACACGCGTTGACTCAATGTCTTTGAGTTGTAGAAAATCGTGTATTGAGTTGTGAAAGTTGCATTACTATGCTGAGACACGTGCAGAAGCAGTTTCTGTAAGTTGTGAAAATGAGTTTACAATAGGAATATTATAATACCAGACATACTTTCTTGGGTGCGGTTTATGTAAGTTAGAGCCAAGTATTTTATTTATTGTTTGTTTTCAGTAATAAAACCTGACAATAGACTTTGCACCCACAGAGGTCAGATTAAGGTGGTTTGACATTCGATATTGTGATAAATTCAACACTAGATTGTGGCATGACTTTAGTTTTTAAAAGTTAACTATATGTCCTGTTACATTATGTTCCAGTCATCCCCAATATTTATTGCGGTTTGTGATTTTCAGAAATTTGCCAATGTTTTCTAAATTAAATTAAATGTTTGCATACACTTTACATGACATCGCTGTCAACATCAGCATCTTTCAGCTGATTGTTGATTTCTTGGCAAGATTGCGCTCAGTAACTTGCCATTGTTTTCTGAGCGGCCGGCTCACATACCCCGTAAGTTACCGACGCGATTGGAACTACTGCTGATTCTCACCGTCGTCACGTTACTTACGAGAGTATACGAGATCAAGGAGAAAAGTCGCTAACCTCTAGGCCAGGAAGCTTGCGTTTTCTAAATCGCCGACAATAATACCATCGAAATCAACACAAAGTGATCAGCACTAAACTCGACTGTGGCCGCTGTCTAACCCTCGACTCGTTAGGTCAGAGAATTATGAAATAGTTTTGGCTAACCCCCTAAGACAGACTGGTGACTACCAATTCGTAAAATATACACCCGACTCTTCTCTGATCTGTAAAATGAAACTGTAGTGAAGATAGAAACTGATACAATCATCTCATTAAAGTCCTGACGATTCAAATGTCGCAACCTTAGCTTGGCCTTGTGCCGTATGGAACCGTCATTGTTTGTTAGAAACTATGCTAGAATTTCACTTTTATTTCGTTTTTATTTCATAAACTTTGTTAGAATATCAGGCAAGCCGTAGTAGAAGAACGGTCAGTTCTCATGCTTGTCTTCTTTCGTTCGCTTGGCGTGAATATGTTACATCCTGTTTTCTGTGGTGCTCCTCCTGGCTGGTTGCCCCTGTCTTCAGCACCTTTCCTTTGCTAGAGTTGACTGTGGTCTTTCTCGAGTTTAGATATGTATTTAAACACGTGTCTGCGCATGTATGTATATACATACATATCGGAAGCATTCTGGTGTTACGGCGGCAGAGACTCGCATTCGCCCCTTCTCCTGTCAGTTAGAACAGTTCCGCAACGTGAACGCCAGGAGTTGGACTTTTGCTGCCACAGGAGATGAATGCACAAACCGTGGGGGTATTTTGCAAGATTGGGCGCCTACCACAACTCCCCCCACCGCCCCCAGGAGGGGGGAGGAGGGTCTTATAACAGCAATTTAGAACCTCATGCTTGTCAATACAGGGGTCTAGGTTCACACTTCGGTAGGGGCTGAGGCAAATAACTCCCATAATTCATTCAAAGGGATCAAATTAGTCACGTAAAATTGATACAGGAAATTGTCAGTATCTGTTTTTATGTAGAATTAAAGCAGCTAGGAAGGATGGTGGGATAAGGGGTATTACCTATCAAAGGATAAGTAAGACACCCCCCTTTCATCCCCTAGCCGACAGGACACCCTTGGGCAAAATGGCGAAGACATTTGGTCCTGCAGACTGGGTAATGCTAAACCAGGTGATCCTGTGCTCACCGAGCTACAGAGCAACCAACATATCGTTCTCGGTTATGGTCTCTAATTGCGACGGTTGCCAGAGAATCCATACAGCTAATAGCTACGGTCACCGACCGATTTGGTAACTGACAAGAAGGAAAGCAATAGTAGTCTACCTTCTTCAAAGATGCATAGAAATCTAGTTTAGTTTAGCTTAGTCGATGGATCAACATCACGGTACACAGGTGTAACCCACACGTGCTCGGTTATATTCCTAACTCAAGCCTGAGTCCGGAGAAACTCAGCTCAGTGCACGGCGAGGTTACCTGAAATGCCCTGCCATGACATCTAGTCTTTAGGGTGCATTTCCTCGCACTAGTTTAAGGCTTGTACTCTTCCAATTGCGCTTCTCGGCACACAGTCGACTCGTCGCGCTGTCGAGAACAAGTCGCCTAATCGGAAGCCGGACACGTGCTAGAAAATGGCGCTGTAAAGAAAAACTCCACTAGACATCCGACGTTCATAATGAGCAGCGTGGTAGCCGCCAAGACTATCAAGATGATGCAAGAAGACAACGTGTCTGCTAACCGAAGAACAACGCCAGAACCTGAAGAATAATTACAGGAAGATACCACTTCTACACCAGATGAATCCGCTCCCGTCGCTCAACCGACGTCAGAGACTACAACTTTAACTGAAGCCAGCAGCAGCCGTGAAGTTGTCAACAGCACCAAGACGAAGCAGCCCAGTTTACCAAAGATCTCCACATCGGAGGAAATCACAACAACTAAGGTCGTCACCGGCAAATTACTGCTAAAACAGACAAGCGTGGGAGAAGCCAAACTGTCTGCGCTGCCAACAGGCAAGAATATCAGTCTGTTGGAAAACGAGCTGGGAAGAAACAGCATCTACCAGCTGCGCAAGACAACTGATGCGGTAGTGGTCTACATCAATAAAAACCCAAAGACCACAGCTCTTATTCAGAAGATTGCACAAGGAGAGAAGGCCGACATCAAGCTTCACTACGGCATCTTATTGGAAGCCACCCGGCACCGCACAAGTAAACATTAAACGAGTCAAGACCCATCTCACCAACGACCAGATCAGGGAGATGCTGACGAGGGAGAACAAGAAACTCAAGATCACCAGTGCTGAGAGGATCATCGGCAAGAATAACATCCCTCCACAGTCGTCATCGTTACATCGGAGGACCGAGTGATCCCTCAATTCATCAGATGAGACAAGAGAGACCAAGTTCCAGAGCACTACATACCGAAAGTGCTGCAGTGCTCTAAGTGCCAGAAGTTTTGGCACACCCGTGCCACCTGCAAGAGTGAGGTGGAGGTATGCAGATACTGCTCTGGACCTCATCCATACAGCCAGTGCCAGCATGCAAAGATCGACAAGGACTTCAGGAGGCCTAACACTAACAGAAAATGCGCCAACTGCCTCGGCAACCACGGCGCCAGGTACCTCGGCTGCCCCTGCCACCAAGACAGCAAGGAAGCTATGAAGATCACCATCAAAACTAACCTGCCCTATAAAGAGGCTAGGAGGCAGTACGAGGCCACCAATCGACTCACAAAAAGCGACAAAGCACAACTGGAAGGCCAACTGAAGGACCTGCGATCAAAGTTCAACAGCATGAAGGAAGAAAAGAAAAGACGCAAGAGACTCAGATAACAGCCGCTCAGCGCATCCTAGACGAAACGAAGCAAGTTCAGCAGAAGATTGAGCAGGATGTCGCTCAAATGGCTGCTATAAAGGCTGATACAGAAGAAAGGCTATCAAAAATACATCAAGCCAGAAACAAAACAGAAGGAACTCTACAACGGATAATAGACCCGCTCAAGACCGATCAAGAAACACCCGAACAAGAAGATGCAAGAGACAGCTGAAGAATCTACCCAGACCAAGACCGAGGATGTGGGGAGGCCGTGGAACGATATCGCTCCCCACCAAGATCGAACTGGCGAACACCGAGAAGATTCGAAGGCAACCCAAGACGAGGAAATAGGAGGAACACCAGAAGCGACGACAACTGGTAAAGCTCCCTGAAGGAAACAACACCATATGACGGGGTGGGTACACAACAACTCCAGGCCTCAACAAGTGCGCCACTCTGGCTAGACATGCAAAACCTAACAAGACAGGAATGAACACAATCAACCCATCAGAAGCTGGGAAGCTGACAACAAGCAACCCAATGTACAAAAGACAAACTACAAGCTACACCATAAATACCCCAATTATAGCCAAGTCGAAAACTCGAAGGCTGTAAGGTGGTAGTCGTACCAAAAATTCGATTGGATTGGACTGGCCGGAAGCCCTTGGCACAACGTGGGGTGTCAAATTTGGTGAGCGCTGTTCAACATTCAGCGCTAACAAAAAGAAGATTGTAGTGTCTATTTTCATACGGTAGCTCAGTCATATCCGGTTTAAGACCTGACGATCTCCGTGGTGAAGTGGTCAAGCCGTCTGCCTCGGGCTCCGAGGGTTGTGGGTTCGAATCCGCGCCGTGCTCTTCGGTTCACGAGTGCATTTTTTTCGGAGACTTCTGTGGGTCGTCGCTGGAGCTACAGAGTTCGTGCTTTGTGCGACGCTTTCCGCGCTGCGGAAAGAGACTGAGCCATGTGAGATTAACAACCCGGTGCAATGAAGTCGACCCTGTCGATTTTTAAGCGACTTTTTAAGCGTTGTGAAAACTAGCACAGAAATTACCGGGGGTGGGGGGGGGGGATAAATTGATGAATACTTCTTGGTTTAACACCATCAACGATAGAATCATGTGTGCAAACTGAAACGACATATGAACAAGTCTACACAGAACTTGGCATGTGTTGGTTGGGAGGTGACAGGCAGTAAAATAGCAGAAAACTAATATACGCACCAACAACAATAGCGGAATAGGAAAAACAGTTGAAGTATGTTATAATTTACTTCAACATACTGTAGAAAAAATTAGTAAAATGACATCACCATAGTAATTGGAAATTATAACGCTAAAGTAGACGTTGAAATAAAAAATAAAACAACAACAACATCAGAATAACACGGGGCAGTGGGAAAATACAGTATAGGAAATAGAAATAAAGCAGGGTAGCAATGTCGTTTTTAAAACTATGTTTTTGTGTGATGAAATTGCCCTATACTTAGGATTTTTAAACTGATTACACATCGCATTCGTTGGCATTGTTGTGTAGAAGCAGCGTATTCCATGGTGCAAGTTTTTCATGTCCATGCCTGTGATTGCTATCTGGGTGGCCGCCTTTTGTCGCAACTTTACGTTTGGTCTGCTGGTCACCGAGGTGCAACAGTATTTCAAGGACGTCTATGACCTGCCAGCATCAATGGTGAGTCTGTCACACAAACTCAGACTATCTGCGTATGTATTTATATGGGTACATTTCTCTGAATGTCTGTCTGTCTAAGTGTCTGTCTATCTGCGTGTCTGTCTGACTGGCTGTCTGTGTGTGTCATCTTCATCTTGTGTGCGTATCTATGTATCTATTTATTTGTGCGTATGATTGTATGGTGATCGAGTGAAATGGCGAGTCATGACCGCCCACGCTTTCCGGCATGGCACATGATACATATATATATATATGTGTGTGTGTGTGTGTGTGTGTGTGTGTGTGTGTGTTCGCGCGCGCGTGCGAAGGTATGTATATACTCATATATACTCACGTACGGAGTTATGTACGTACCTTCGTTTGTACGTACAAACGTACGTACTAACGTAGGCAGATAGTTAAATTGGTAGGCAGGCATGTATACATGCACCTGTGTGCGTACGAATGTGTATGTTTGTACTTGCTCACGTACATAGGTACGCAGATATATACAGATATATAGATGTATAGGTATGTGGTTGTGTGGGTGTGTGTGTGGGGTTGTGTATTTTGGTGGCTGTGTGGTTTTGTGTGTGAATGAGTCGATGAATATATGTATTTGCATATTAAAAAATTACTGGTTGAAGTTTCTCTCTCTCTCTCTCTCTGTCTGTCTCTCTCTCTCTCTCTCTCTCTCTCTCTCTCTCTCTCTCTCTCTCTCTCTCTCTCTCTCTCTCTCTCTCTCTCTCTCTCGCTCTCTCTCAGGCCCTCTCTCTTTTCTCTCTGTGTCTCTCTCTGTGTCTGTGTCTGTCTCTGTCTGTCTCTCCCCCTCTCTCTCTTCCTCTATCTATCTATCTATCTATCTATCTGTCTATCTATCTATCTATCTATCTATCTATCTATCTATCTATCTATCTATCTATCTATCTATCTATCTATCTATCGATCGATCGATCGGTCCGTCCGTCTGTCCGTCCGCCCGCCCGCCCAGCCGCCCGCCCGCCCTGTCTGTCTGTCTGTCTGTCTGTCTGTCTGTCTGTCCTGTCCTGTCTCACACGCACACACGTCATAATAATATACTTATACGAAGCAATCTACTTTTCAACGGTTGTTTTTTTTTTTTTCTCAGTTTCTTCTTCTGGAATTTCCCGATGACTTCCTTATGTCTCGCAGTTTAAACAACGAGCTAATGCTGATCACACAGCAGAGATAGGAACTCCTACTTAAATGAACACAACATAGATACAGCTTATGATATATGTTACATACTGCCCAAACCACTGGATGCTTGCGAATCATGGACACTGACTAACTACAGCAGAGAGAAACTACAGACCACATAGACGGCATCTATTCGTAGAGTCCTACAAGTTACATGGACAGCTAAGAGCACTGCGTGAGGCTGGTTCACATAGACAGATGTTTAGCTACGAGTACATCAAGATTATACAATCGTTGTTGCTTGATCATGTTGTGAGACAGGAGTGCCTGGAGAAGATTTCACAACAGAGGAGTTCCTAAGTGTTCAAGACAAAAGCCGACCCTCTGTCTCTTCTCTCAGTACCCATGGCTGCCTTCATAGATCTTTTCAAAACCACTATGTCGTTTATTATGGCCAAAGTATATCAATTTCCTAAACATGGTGCCATTGTTAAATGCCAGTATTTTCTTGTATTTGGTGCACGGACTATGAGAATTGTTCGGTAGTATTTAAGTTCAAAAGTCTCAATTCGTTCTTTACTACATGTGAAATGGCCCATGATTCACACCCACATGTTTATGAGAAGGAAAATGTATTGGTCTAAGAGGTTTTACTATCACCCTTTCCCTACCTCCCCCCCCCCCCAACCCGCCTTAATGTTGTTCTATGGGCTCTTAATACTGGCTGTCATTGTCCACACACAAAAACAACTGTTATTTTACTGTCTATAATACCTTTCCTTGTAGGGCAGGGGGATCTTGAGCCTGAGGAATTAAGGCCGCCTGGCTAGCGCAGTCGCCGCTAACTGTGTAGGTTAGGGTTTTTCTTTTCTTAATACTGGCAACAATCTGAATTGTTATGGTCAGTCTACGTGTGACTTAGAGTTTAATTATTAATTTTACAACGTTACAACACAGTCTCATTACTTTATATGCACACCTCCTATTTTCCTTTCAGCATATGTTACTGTAAAGATGGCATGTATTCACATCAATTCATATCTCAGCGAGAATGATACACATTTTGTCTTCTGTAGAACGGGCTATTGTCGGGCGTGCCTCAGGTATTCATGGTGATTTTCATGCTTGGCGGAGCTTATATGTTTGACTTTCTAGTGAAGAAAGAGGTGCTCAGTGTAACATACAGCAGGAAACTGGCCCAGTGCTCAGGTGAGTATTTATGCAGAACAAACAGCTTCTGTTGACAATTTTGGTTTCACTTCTAAAGAAAGTAGTAGTCGTAAAAGGTAATCAACCTAAAAGGAATAACAAACAGAAAACGCAAACCTCATGGTTATTCAAACTGAGTCTCATCATGTTTCAGTCTATTTGAACATTTACAGCTACCTATAAACAGCACAGACATGTGGTGATTGTAACGGAATCACACAACTTGCTGAGAAGGCTGACGGCGGGTATGCTTCGGGTAGAGAGGTATGCTTCAAATCAGAAATCAAAGATAGGGAGTATCTGTTGGATCATTTCACCAGGACATGCTGGTGTGGTGGGGAACAAGCAGGCAGACAGATTGGCTGAGTCTTCACCTTTGCGTGCTTAATTGGTACACGATAAGGCAGCTGTGGACCCTTTGGGATCTGGCTCTAGTGTGGTTGAACAGATAAATCATCACAGCCTGGAGAAAATGCAGCTGCAGGGAGTGACCAGGGGATCTGGTCGACAATCAGTACTATGAGGAAAGATCAAACGGACACATAGCCAGAATACAACTGGTACACTTTAGTTAAAGATGAGGACGGAGCACATATGGGAGAGTCCTGTATGCTGTGATGTCTGTTCTTGACACCAATCAGTGCCAACTCAACGACGACTTGATGTTTTCACTTAGCATACACATCGTGAATACTATCCGGCGTTTGCTTACATCAGCAAGAAGACTATATAATGGAGCAGGCATATACTTTTCATAATCATCTAAATATTACTGTTTTTGTTTTGAAGGGTTCGGAATTCAAGGCGCCTGCTCACTGGCTATAGGATTTATAGATGATTACATCCTGGCTTGTGTGCTCCTATGTGTAGGTGCCGCCTTCAGTGGTTTTGCTATCTCAGGTAAATATTACTTTCCTTGCGAATACACTTTTACAATAGCATAGAGATGGATCTGTTTGGGAGCACTTTTTAACTGTTTGAATTGGTTGCTTGTTTGGTCGTGAGTCACCTGGAAGATTGTAAATTTTAATTCTAAATAAAGTTCAACGTGTTTCTGTTCAGATCGTGTGAGGCAAGGAAATGGGATGTAATCTATCGGACTGTTTTTTCTGTTTGTTCGCATATCCTTTACAGGACATCGCTGTCAACATCAGCATCTTTCAGCTGATTGTTCATTTCTTGGCAAGACTACGCTCAGTAGTTTGCCATTGCTTTCTGAGCGACCGGCTCACATACCTCGTAAGTTACCGACGTGAAGAGAACCGCTACCGATTCTCGCGCAACGTCATGTTACTTACGAAAAGATCCAGGCGATGCTTGCCACCCGTGACTTCCGAAGCGAAGAAAGTCACTCTGCACGAAGCTTGCCTGTCATCACCTTCCTCAGCATGCTTTCTGAGTCAGTTACAATCACGATGTGTGTGTGTGTGTGTGTATGTGCGTGTGTGTGTGTGTGTGTGTGTGTGTGTGTGTGTGTGTGTGTATCGTATTCTCCATTCAGCGGAAAGCTGCACTGACGGCCTCCACCTCCATTCTTAAGCTAGATGTTGTGGTATCATATGCCAGGCTCTCCTGCACCAAACGTCGGCCATTAGCTTTTGCTAAGAACCCCCAGGCACTTCTCCTACCTCTCAACACCGAACCATCTGTGTAGATAATAACATCACCCGAGCGAGCATTATCCTGAAATAGTTGCTGGATTTCCACTTCCGTGGCCCCTGCTGGCCACCCCCTGCACTCCCGGCTCAATGTGATTATAATTCTCCACAAGTCTGACTGCTACGCAGGC
This sequence comes from Cepaea nemoralis, assembly GCA_014155875.1. Classification (NCBI taxonomy): domain Eukaryota; kingdom Metazoa; phylum Mollusca; class Gastropoda; order Stylommatophora; family Helicidae; genus Cepaea; species Cepaea nemoralis. The sequence continues at coordinate 165,168 of JACEFZ010017489.1, read as the reverse complement.
ACTCTGACCCACTCCTCTCCTCGCCTAATGTTCTCCAAGGTGCATATGGAGTACTTTTTAGTATCTACTGATACGTATTTGTATTTTAGTACTGGTGCCATTTGTCCAATGAGTTGGTGTGTCCTATTTCATCTATTTTCGATCTCGTCTTCTGATTTGTCATGGAATTATATTATACTTCCTAAGTGCTTGAAGCTCTTTACTTGTTTCATGAAGTGTTTTTGAGATGAATCTGTGTTGATCTTTTCTTCTTTGGTTAAAGTCATTAACTGTGTTTTACTTATGATAATGTTATGTTCCTTACACATTTCGTTTAGACCATTTATGTGGACTTATAATTCTGCTTTTGGTTTTCCTATTAGTGCTTGATCATCCGCAAATAGGAGTTCTTTAATTTGCCACTTATTCTTCTTCTGTTCTGTTCTTCGTGCGGTTTTGTTACGGTCTCTGTTTGTCACTTCTTTAAGCTCAGAAATTAACGAGTGTGCAGAACTGTATTGGAGCTTCACATCTACCAGAGGCGTATTCAGGATGCAACAAGGTCATGATTCAACATGCTCGAACTGGCCGGGATAAGGCCTCGTTTGACCATATGATCATTTTTTATCCACAGAGTTTAGGTGATTCATTACCAACAGACTTCAATCCAGAAGAAGTAACTGTTGGACTAAATACTAAATGCTCCTACATGTTTTACACGCTGATTGATAAAGAATGATTTCTTCTTCTTTTTCCTCTTCTTCTTCTTCTTCTTCTTCTTCTTCTTCTTCTTCTTCTTCTTCTTCTTCTTCTTCTTCTTCTTCTTCTTCTTCTTCTTCTTCTCCTCCTCCACCTCCTCTTCTTCCTCCTCCTCCTCCACCTCCTCCTCCTCCTTCTTCTTCTTGTTCTTCTTGTTCTTCTTGTTCTTCTTGTTCTTCTTCTTCTTCTTCTTCTTCTTCTTCTTCTTCTTCTTCAATTGACAATGTTTTTTCCTATGCACTGTTGATGAAAGAAAGATGAGTGATTGGAAGGGCCGAATGTAAGACGGGCTTGCGTGCCCAATTTGTTACATTTGAAAATAAAGTATGTTCGTTCGTTCGTTCGTTCGTTCTTCTTCTTCTTCTCGTTCTCCTTCTCCTCCTCCTCCTCCATCCCTCCTCCTCCTCCTCCTCCTCCACCACCACCTGCTCCCCCTACTCCTCCTGCTCACCTCCACCTCCTCCTTCCGTCGTCGTCGTCTTCTTCTTCTTTCATTCGCTTGAAATCTGTCTATAACTGCAATGTTGTGATGTCGTGAGAGAGCCCTATGGTGAATTTGTAGCAGTTATATAGAATAAATAAAAATAATTTAAAGTTTACAAATATATGCGGGGATATATTTGAAATAATCCAAAAACCAAGTTAATGCATAACCCAGTATGAATGGCCTAAGGTGTTGGTTTGATTGGTTGATTCATTTAAACATCGATATTATAGCACACCGGACAAACAACACTTCAGTCAAAATTCACATATCCTTAATTGTGTTATTTCGTCTATCTATGTACAGACACTGATCATTCGCTTATAGGTAGTATTTATATTGGATTGACAGAATAATAATGATAAAATTTTAATAAAAAGACGATCGAAACCTGGCCAAGACGACACACCACACACCTCCTACATCATCGATTAGGGCGGCACATTTTGAAGACCGGAGACGTTATTGATAGTTACAATACATGTCGCGTGTTGTTTAACACATAAAATGGGCACTTGTTAAGGTCGCAGAAGCCATCGCCATGAATCGACAGAAGCCTGTCTTGTGCAAACAGAAAGACATGATAGTCAGTTTAAAATTACCGTGATAGACAATAGAAATTACTGTGTGAATATGTGTATATTTCAACTTGAAGGATTTATCTAATTACTTTAGTTTGTGTCGTGTGATTTCTGCAATATGTACTTGACGAGATGCAGCTTAATATGCCAGGCAATATATTGTGCAATCTATTGTTTGTGTCTTCGTTATTCAATTTCACTAGGGAAAAACCTATTTTGAATTTAAAATGTATACCGTATCCATTGTGAGGTGACCCGACTACTGGCGCCCTAGAAACTAATAAACCTGCTGGATCGTTAACTCACACTCCTGCATGACCAGGGCAGTGTACCCATGGAGGTGATTGTAAAATAGGTGTACAATGATTCCGTGAATGTGTTATATTGATAAGTGTAAAGTCTACACTTATAACTGAAAGTAGACTCTGGTGACAGACAGACAGACAGACAGACAGACAGACAGACAGACAGACAGACAGACAGACAGACAGACAGACAGACGGATGGGCGGACGGGCGGGCGGGCGGGCGGGCGGGCGGGTAGGCAGGCAGGCAGGCAGGCAGGCAGGCAGGCAGGGAATTTTGTGTTTGAAACCAAAACGGAGCTAACATTTGAGTTATTTCAGTGTTGGCCAGTATGTGAGCATTCTGATATACACATATGGAGGTCAGCGCTCGTTCTTAAACATCCGGTGTGCTAATGCCAAGGTCAGGGTTTCAACCCCTGCAGCGGTCAGTTGGATTAATATGTTGACCTCTCGACCTTGACTTGGGAACGTAAATTACAAGCACCTCTGATGTCGGAGTGAGCAACTGGTAATTGGGAAAGCACACGCAAAAATAAGCCAAGTGCACTAAAAGAAAAGTGGTAGTATATATATATATATATATATATATATATATATATATATATATATATATATATATATATATATATATATATATATATATATATATATATATATATATATAAAATACGACGGACAGTCAATAAGTAATGCCTCCTATATTTAATCTACGTAAATACTTTATCAGTGTGCAATTTATTAATTTAGCGCCATTCATCAATCTCTCTTCTGCAATGTGTATCATTAACAACCTGTTTCAGTCACAAGTTGCGCAGCAATAACGGTTTTAAAATGGCACCCAAAGAAGTTCATTTAAAGCAAGGCAATGTGATAGAATTCCTCAATGCTGAAGGCGAGACCCCGATTCGCATCCACGAATGTTTGAGTATTGTTTATGGAGATTCAACAGTGGATGTTAGCACTGTCCGACGTTGGGTACGTCGTTGTGACGAAGCTGAAGTAGGTCAATCCTCACTGGCTGACGCAAAGCGACTGGCCGTCCGTCAACCGCATTGACTCCACACAACATTCATCGAGTTGATGACACCATTCGTGTTGACCGTCGGTAACAATTGGATGAACTGTGTTCCATGTTGTCCATTAGTAAAGGCAGTGCCCAGACCATCATTAAAGACCTGGGTTATTCAAAGGTATGGTGCATGGTGGTACCCAGAATGTTGACAGACAGCCATAAAGAAGCAAGGAAAACCATAGGCCATCAACCTTCTGCACCGTTACGAAACTGAAGGAGAAGGGTTATTAACGAATATTGTGACAGGTGATGAGACTTGGGTTCATTTCTTTGAACCAGAATCCAAGAGGCAGTCAATGGAATAGGATCACACAACATCGCCGACAAGAAAAAAGTTCAAAATGTCACCATATGTACGAAAGTTATAGCCTCCGTGTTTTGAAATGAGAAAGGTATATTTCTTCTCGACTTCTTGGAACAGGGAAACACGGTGAATGCTGACCGTTACATTGAAACTTTGATGAAGCTTAGAGGGCGTCTTCGACGACTTTACCCTTTCAAAGATTCTAGAACTACACTACAGTTGCACGATAATGCCACGCCACACTCTGTTAAACGTACCATTGATACGACTGCAGAATTTGGCTGGACATTATTACCACATCCCTCTTACAGCCCCAATTTAACACCTTCAGACTTCCATCTGTTTGGGCCACTGAAAGATCTTCATTTTGAAGATACCGAGACCCTTAAAGACGGCGTACACCAGTGGTTTATGAAAACGGAGACGTATTTTTACTGTGAGGTGATACATGCATTTGTGAGAAGACGGGCAAAAACTATAACAAATAACGGAGACAACATTGAGAAATACAGTTTTGAAGTACAGACTTAGGACTTCATATCAATAAGAATGTTATCTTTTTTTCAGCGTCTATTGAATTAAATTAAAAATTACGAGGCATTACTTATTGACTGCCCCTGCTAGCTATAAATATATAAATATATACACACACACAGTGGAACAATCACACCACATCCGTAAGCAGCTGGTGTTGACTGGATCAAGGCGGCATATGTCGACCAATGTTCTTCACCTGTCAGATTTCTCGGTAGTGTCTGGACCTCAGGCGGGTTATCGCTAAACTATCTGCGTGATTAGCGCGTGCATGTGTGAACCCACACGTCATGGATATCGATAGCTTGTACAAGTTACCCTCGTGGTGTTCACGTCGTCACGTCCTCTTCTTCGACCTCTTGTCTCCCCAGTACAGCACAGGTCCTCAAACAACCTTCGCCAAGGGCGCCTGTCTGTTGCGTTCTCCTGGAGCAGCCTCCACGCCCACCACCCCCAATATTATCCATCTGTATCTCTAATTCTGACACGGCTCTCCTCTCAAATATCTATAAGTAATTAGAGGAGTTGATACTGTCTGTCTAGTCTAGAAATACAGCGAAAATCAATATCTTTTCTTGAACTTATATATATATATATATATATATATATATATATATATATATATATATATATATATATATATATATATATAAGTATATACACATACACGCACGCACGCACGCACGCACACACACTATGATTAGAGTTATCGATGCCATGCCTCAAACCACATTGTAACAGAAACACACACACACACACACACACACACACAGCCTATAACGTATAACGTATGACGTATTTCAATTTCAATTCTACCATCACCCCTACCCCGTTCAACCTCAAGGAGAAGTTATAGTAGTGTCCATCACAGGTTCAGATTGACGTAAGACGTAAATTATTTATATGAGGAGTCTTGACATGTAAACCTTATAAGTGCGATATAAATTACAATAACAATGCCATTGTCTTGTTGCCTGTCAATATAATTGCTAAGGATGTCGAAAATATTAAGCAAGTGACATCGCAGTGCAGACGAACACGGTGACGTCATAAGGAAAGTTTAAACTTGGCCACTCCACTTTTGACATGCACCAAAGTGGAGTAGCGTTCTGTTACCTGTTGTTTTTTATCAGTGAAGGAAGGAAACATATAGAAATGCATAGGTCCTGTATAACGATGCATGCCTATCAGACCAGTAAATAGAGTAGGGCGTTTCAAAACTACGTGACTTCTGTGAAAGACTGTTCACGACCGGGTCAGACACACCTTGTAGTGACCCCAGAGTCGATTTTTCTACATGAATCCACGCACTTTATTCGCGCTGGAGGACGTGCATTGAACGCGGTGGTGACAACATTGAAAAATCATACATGTATTCTGTACATTTTCTGAATAATATATTCACACACACACACACACACACACACACACACACACACACACACACACACACACACACACACACACACACACACACACACACACACACAACATGCAAGGCTTTTATATGAAGCCCCTCGTACCATGTCTAAGTGACGTACATTGTTTTAAAAGCGCAGATATAGTTTCAGATTAATATCTGCTGATAATTAAAATTAAATTCAAACTCAGTGTATGCATACGATTTGATTAAAATGTAAATAAATAAAGTATAGGATGTCCCAAAGTCATCAACTGTCATTTACTGCCAACATAGTACCTTGCGGTGTATGGCAGAGGGGTCTTTGAGCCTGAGGAATAAAGGCCGCCTGGCTAGTGCAGTCGCCGCGAACTGTGCAGGCTAGGATTTTCTTTTTGCCCCGACAGAAAAAAATCCCACACCTTACCGAGGGATCGAACCCGGGTCTCCCGAATGAGAGTCCGGCGTTCTAGCCACTCGGCCAGCCGCTCCTGTCAAGAGACCAAAAACAGTTTATGGTTACAGTAGCTATAAAGTATGACATTTGCAATAGTAGGCGGGCGGAGCTCTAGTTGACTTAATATTATACAGATTGGTTAAACATGATACTGAGAAAAGAAGAAAGAAAGAAAACACGGGGAGTGACAAACACAATTGGTAATAAAATACATGCATCCTGTAGGTCCTGTATAACGATGCATGCCTATCAGACCAGTAAATAGAGTAGAGCGTTTCAAAACTACGTGCATTCTGTGAAAGACTGTTCACGACCGGGTCAGACACACCTTGTTAGTGACCCCAGAGTCGATTTTTCTACATGAATCCACGCACTTTATTCGTGCTGGAGGACGTGCATTGAACGCGGTGGTGACAACATTGAAAAAATGATACATGTATTCTTTACATTTTCTGAATAATATATTCACATACACACACACACAAATCATGCAAGGCTTTTATATGAAGCCACTCGTACCATGTCTACGTGACGTACATGATTTTAAAAGCGCAGATATAGTTTAAAAATGCCATCTGCTGATAAGTAAAATTAAATTCAAACTCAGTGTATGCATTCTATTTGATTAACATGGAAATAAATAAAGTATAGGATGTCCCAAAGTCAAGAGACCAATAAACAGTTTATGGTTACAGTAGCTATAAAGTATGGCAATTGCAATAGTAGGCGAGCGGAGCTCTACTTGACTTAAATATTACACAGATGGGTTGAACATGATACTGAGAAAATAAGAAAGAAAGAAAACACGGGAAGTGACAAACACAACTGGTAATAAAATACATACATCCATTAACTGGTGCCTGCACAAATCCATGTGTGTGGTTGGAGGTTGCGGTTGGTGGTTGCGGCTTGAGGTCGGTGGTTGGAGGTTGTGGCTTGAGATTGAGTGAGGTTTAAGGTTGCAGAGGATGTGGCTTGTGGCTATGGTTTGAGGTTGCGGAGGTTGTGGCTATGGTTTGAGGTTACGGTGGTTGTTGCTTGAGGTTGGTGGTTTGTGGTTGCGTGGTTTTGGCTGTGGCTTGAGGAGTGAAGTTGGTGGTCGGAGGTTGTGGTTGGAGGTCGGTGGTCGGAGGTTGTGATTGGAGGTTGGTGGTTGGTGGTCGCAGGTTGGGCGGTTGGTGATTGGTGGTCGGAGGTTGTGGTGGTCGGAGTTTGTAGTCAGAGGTTGTGGTTGGAGGTCGGTGGTCGGAGGTTGTTGTTGTGGACGGAGATTGGTAGAATACTGTTGATGTGGGTCCGTTGTTAGGGTTCCTTGGGTATCCCTGTGGCCTTTTGTGGGTCTCTGTGACTTATTGGGGGTCGTTTTTTTATGGGTCCTTGGGTGTCCCTGTGCACTATTGGGGGTATCTGTGATCTTTAGGGGGCCGTTTGTTATGGGTCCTTTTGTGTCCCTGTGGCCTATTGGAGGTCTCTGTGACCTATTGGGAGGTCGTTTGTTATGGGCCCTTGTGTGTCCTTGTGGCTTATTGGTGGTCTCTGTGACCTACTGGAGGTCGCTTGTTATGGGTCTTTGGGGGTCTCTGTGGCCTATTGAGGGTCTCTATGGCCTATTGGGGGTCTCTGTGGCCTATTGGCGATCCCTTATTGTGGTTCCTTGTGTGTCCCTGTAGACTACTTGGGGTATCTGTGGCCTATTTGGGGTCCCTTGTTGTGTTTCCCTGGGGTGTCCCTGCGGCCTAATGAGGATATCTGTGACCTATTGGGGGTCGTTTGATATGGTCCTTGTGTGTCC
>JACEFZ010017489.1:120000-155000 GCA_014155875.1 Cepaea nemoralis | reverse complement strand
GACACGTGGTTAATAGGGATACTACAGAAAAATGGTGTTCTGTCGGCTGTCGAACCAGGGAACCTAACTCGTTATGACCACGATGTAGAGGAGTGATTCCACTACATCGTAAACAACGAACTCACAAGGTCAAGTAATTCCCCTGTCTGTCTCTCTCTCTCTCTCTCTCTCTCTCTCTCTCTCTCTCTCTCTCTCTCTCTCTCTCTCTCTCTCTCTCTCTCTCTCTCTCTCTCTCTCTCTCTCTCGCCTTTCTATATCCGTTAGGGTGGTACAACAAGTGCATTTACACTTTTATTAAATTTTCCCTGTGTCCATGTTCGCATCTTTCCCCAGAAACACATTTCTAATATATGTGTTTCAATGTGTTTGCTCAATGTCAAGTTTCACATCCAGACTAGAGTACAGGTTCTAAGTAACACTTCAACAGTCAAATAAGAAAATACGTTAGCCAAAATATTAAACATGTTGGTCAAATACAGACATATCTCGACCAAACTTATAAAAAGTAGGAAAATATATGAGCCAAAGTAAGAAATTATGTTAGCCAACGTTAGAAAATATGATAGGCAAAGCAAGAAATATGTCGAACGAAGTAATAAAATATGTAAAAGGATGGACAAGCTAAGAAATATATGTGACAAAGTAAGACAAATGCTTACCCAAGTGAGAAAAATAAGTGCCAAAGTAAGAAAAATGATGGCCTAATTAAGAAATATGCATGCCAAAGCAAGAAATATGTTAACCAAATCACGAAAAATGACTGTCAAACTAAGAAATTTGTAATCTAATCCAAGAAATATGTCAAACGAAGTAAGAAAATATGATAACCAAATAGGAAAAATGTTGGCCAAATACAGAAATATTTCGACCAAATTAATTTTTTTTAAATATGAAACTTCGTTAACTAAATGAAATAAAAAATATTATCCAAAGTGTGCAAAATGTCAACCAAAGAAGGAAAATATGTAGGCAAATTGGGGAAAATATTGGCCAAATACAGAAATATCTCAACCAAACTTATTAAAAAAAAAATAGGAAACCGTGTTAACCATATGAAGAAAATTATTATCCAAAGTGAGGAAAATGTCGACCACAGAAGGAAAATATGTTAGCCAAATGGGAAAAATGTTGGCCAAATACAGAAATATCTTAACCAAATTATGATCAAATAGGAACAAATGTTAACCAAAGGTATAAAAATAGGGGAAAATGTTAACCAAACTTATAACTATCTCGTCAAAACTTATGAAAATAGGAAACTTTGTTAACCAAAGGTAAAAAATATTGGCCAAGTAAAAACATATTTCAAGCAAATTTATAAATAATAGGAAACTTTGTTAACCAAATGTGAAAAATATTGGCCAAGTAAAAACATATTTCAACCAAACTTATATATATATATCTCAACATACTTATAAAAAGTAGGAAACTTTGTTAACGAAATGTGAAAAATGTTGGCCAAATACAGATATATCTCAACCAAACAAACTTTTTTTATAAAAAGCAGGAAACTTTGTTAACCAAACGAAGAAAATTATTATCCAAAGTGAGAAAAATGTCGACCAAAGTAGGATAATATGTTAGCCAAATCGGAAAAATGTTGGCCAAATAGAGAAATATCTCAACGAAACTTATCAAATGAAAGAAAATATACTAGCCAAAGTAATAAAAATGTTGGTTGAATAACAAAATATGTCAACCAAGCTTATAAAATATAGGAAAATATGTCGGATAAACTAATACATAGGTATGGCAAAGTAAGAAATATGTCGACCAAATTAAGAAACATTGTGTTACACAAATTAGGAAATAATGTAACTTCTGTAGTTATGTCAAGAGTGTCTTGAACTTTTATCTTAAAAGGCATTTCACACCACATAATTATCAACGTCAGCACTTCCCCCTTTAACATTACCGAAAGCTTCAACTTACCATTCCAGAGTATCTGCTAAAGAAGAACTTATACAGACTGCTCACGAATATCTCCACGCTCGTGGTTTTCCTTTCTATCACAAATCCCCCGGTGCTTCATATGTAGCTTCACGACTTTTCCATGTCACCCAGTCTTCGAACTTCAATTCTACATGATTTCCAGTAACACATTTATATAATGTAACAATATTTATGTCTAGGCAGCCGGTGACTCCACCTGCCACAGTTTCAATATCAGCTGGTTGTTCATCATCACGGGTCCCTTTCATATGGCTGATATCTGCAACTATCCAGTCCACATTGGCTAGTACACTAACATCCGTTGTCATATCTACCACCAAGACAAACGCTGCCTAGCTAGCATACCATTTTCTTACGTTGGCCGCTTCTATGACCCTTTGTCCTTTCCACAACTGCAATACCGTCAAGTCTCCAAACAACAATGTTTGTTATGAAGTCCTCGTTTCTTGAAATTGCGTCTACATGACTGATCTCTTGAATACCATCACGGGTCCCTTTCATATGGCTGATATCTGCAACTTCCCAGTCCACATTGGCTATTACACTAACATCCGTTGTCATATCTACCACCAAGACAAACGCTGCCTAGCTAACATACCATTTTCTTATGTTGGCCGCTTCTATGACCCTTTGTCCTTTCCACAACTGCAATACAGTCAAGTCTCCAAACAACAGTGTTTGTTATGAAGTCCTCGTATCTTGAAATTGCGTCTACATGACTGATCTCTTGAATACTATCTACCACATCTTCTAGTCGACTTTCATCATATCATACTGCTTAATACTAACATCTTTAATTACATCACATCCTGTTTTCTGCTGATTGGTAACATTTCCCACTCTACTGGCGATACAACGTCTGTCCACTAACCTACTAGACGATTTTTAGACAATGAATGTGGTCATCGACCAATATGGTCACTGCTAAGAAGGAAATCTACGACAAACGACTTTCTTTAAGATGCCTATAGAATTATGATTCTACTCAGAGTTATAATGGGAAGAATAAGAAAGACAATAAAGATGAAAATTGGTGAAGAGCATTATGAATGTATGGAAGGAAAGGGGATTTAAAAAAAAGGGGGGGGGGCAAGATATGCATTAAGAACACTATTAGGAAGATCAAAATAAAATAGAAAAGTCCTATCCAAGTGTATAATTGTATATACCCAGGGGCATTTATAACATCCGCTTTAAGGTACACAAAAGAGAACAGAACAGAGCAAACAAAAGCTGTATTTCAGAAAATGAAAAGGATCTTATGCAATAAGTCACTATCATTGAATGAGAAAATTCAATTTCAACAATGAAATTTAAAATTAATTTTAAAAATTACATTTCAGACTTCCTGTCTTTTATGGAAAATCATTAGACTTCTTATTTTTATTGTTGAAATTTAATTGTTAAAATTATTTTTTAAATTTCATTGCCGACCATCTTTTCTTTTTCAAGTTTTTCATTTGAAGATCTGTAACCCTCACGATGATAGTGTTCAAAATCACTTATCTGGTTACTCCACCACTCACCCACCCCTTAACAACGAATGACACTAAGCCATATCCACTACAACCAGTACTACTGGCCCTCTTTACTTTTTTAAGGTTTTCATTTGAAGAGCTGTAACCTGTATGATGATAGTGTTTACCTAGCTACACCTCCACTCAACCACCAGCGTCACTCACCTTCAAGCCACAACCACGGATCTCCAACCACCAACCTCTGACCACATCCACAAACTCCGACCACCGACCTCCAACATCCAACCTCCGACCACCAACCTCCAACCTCCAACCACCAACCTCCAACCACCAGCCTCCGACTACAACCACATCCTTTGACCACCGACCACCCACCTCCAACCACCGACCTCAATGGGAGTGGCTTTCCAACCTATATAACTACTTGTGTGTGTATGTGTGTGTATGTGTGTGTGATGGTGATAATGAAGACAGTGATGTTGATAATGGTGATAATTATGATTATTGTGATGATAATGGTGGTGGTGATGATGATGGTGGTTGTGTGGTGATAAAGACTTACCACAACCACCACTATAATCTTTGGAGGTGTACATCACACTGCATGAAAAACACATCCGGTGATGGTGATGGTAATGATGATAATAATTGTGGTGGCGGTGAAGGTGGTAATAAAGACTTGATACAATATATATATGTGTGTGTGTGTGTATGTGTGTGTGTGTGTCTGTGTGTGTCTGTGTGTGCTGGGTGTGTGTGTGTGTGCTGGGTGTGTGTGTGTGGGCTGGGTGTATGTGCGTGTGTGGTCCCAAGACACACCGCCGTTGGACTGCGCAGTGTTGGGCCTTCATATATTCTAGACCACAGCATGTGACATAAGGTGGTCAGTTCATTTCCTCGTCACTTTCATTTCGAGACTATTCCCAATGAATTCTGAATATGTTCTGGTACCAATTTTTACAAGGCCGTGTCGACCCCAGAGCTGTACCCGATCGACAAAAGATCCTGCTTCTCCTTCACTGGGGGATGAACCGGGTAACATCGTCTTGGTGTATCACATGTAAGCCTAAATGCCAAATGAACTCTTCTGTTGCTATGAGTAAACAACTAATTACATCTGATATGTTTGCAAACCAGGCTACCAGACAAACCTCTTGGATCTAGCCCCGCAGTACACAGGACCTCTGACTGGAATATCCAGGACTGGGATGCTTGGCTCTGTCATTTGTACAACATTGGTTGCCGAACTCACGGGAGATACTCATGTTAGTAACCAATATGTTTTCTAGCCTTATTTTTTCAACAACATTAAACGACACATTTATAGCAATGGTAACTGTATTTCGGCTCTGTTGCGACGGTGTTACGAATGCGATTCGAAATTTCTCATACCGCGCTAGAAACATAGTTGCGTGCTATTTGAAAGCAGACAGTCTTGCGTTGGTTTTCATGTAATGATATGAGTGCCGGTCGTTCGGAAATCATGGCAAACATTGAACAAAAACTTGCCGAGAAATCACAAACAGGTAAAAATTATGGGGTTTACTGCGACGTCCTGTAAAGGATATGCAATTTAACATATATATATATATATATATATATATATATATATATATATATATATATATATATATATATATATCCATCCATCATGTGCCATGCCGGTAAGCGTGGGCGGTCATGTTCTGCCATCTCACTCGATCAACAGAGTCGTGGATCAGTTCCGTGTTTCTGTCTCGACCATGCCACAAGGCCAAGCCATCCAGATACTTGTTTCTAGGTCTTCCCCTTGGTCTGTTCCCCTCGATCTTGCCAGTTGTCACCAAGTTCTCCAAATCATTTCTTCTCATAACATGCCCAAAAAATTGTGACTGTCTACGTCTAATGTATATATATATATAAATTAAACTTTCCGAGACCGAATAAGAAATGATGTTATCAGACAAACAGTAAGATTAAACAGCTTATGCCACATATGTTAAAAGACAGAAGATCATATGGTTCGGCCATCTCGTTCGAATACAACACCATCAACTACCAGCACTGGCGCTACAGCAAAAGGAGATCTGCTACGATAGCAAGAGGACACACCAGAAGGAAATGAATTGACGACATCAACGACATTATACAGTCGCACGGAATGGCACTATCCAGTGTTACCAATCCGGCGCTGGAACGTTAACTATTCCTCCCCACGTAGCTTGGCAGCAAACATGGATGATGATGATGATGATGATGATGATGTTGATGATGATGATGATGATGATGATGATGATGATGATGATGATGATGATGATGATGATGATGATGATGACTGACCTATTTTTGGGTATAACAGCTGATAGACAAAAACAGTAAAAGCAAAACTTCAACCCACATTGACAGAGTATGGTTGTTGATTACTGCACTCTATGACAATCCAGTGACGTAGATCTGTGTTTTTGTCATGTGTTATCTACCTAAAGGTTTTATTTATCTAACGTGTCTTCTTATCTCACTGACCGCGAAGACAGGAGATTTCACATTTCACGTTTTTCAACACCACATGAATAGATTAGCTCCGTATTTTGCCTTTTCAGTCTCTTGTTTTAAAATATAGTTCTTATGGGGTTTTGTAAGAATTACTTTCATTGAAAGGCATAATAAATGTCTCAGTCTCTTCTCATAGATCACAAAATAGGAGTATAGGGCATGAACTCTGTACCGCCGAACAAGATTCATACGTGTGTATACCAGAATCATATGTCTTGTAAATATGCTTGTTCGGGTAGCTGTTCTAGTGTTGGAATTAAGAACCGCTGAGATGAAGGATACAGGGCTGACACGATTAGACTCCGCCATATTCAGGGCTGAGTGGTCTCGAGGTATGGTGTCCGCCTCGAGTGCTGGAGGTCCCGGGTTCAAGCCCCGGTGAGGGCCGGAATTTTTTCACTTGGACTTCTGGTAACAAAATTTCCCCTGGTCTCTGGGTATTGAGATCGGACGCCCGTGCCTAAAGTGTGCGCCAGAAAATCGTATACACAATAATCGCCCACCAGTTTATATGTAATTGCAGTTTCGATCTTTGAATATGATGCTTACGTCATCATTTTAAACATATCATGCAACACATTGCTACCGTAATGCGTTCTACAAATGCTGTAATATGACAAGTTGTGATGACGTTATTAACATAATATTCTCAATTGAAATAGGATTAAACGTAAGCTGGTGAACGATTACTATGTATACATTTTTTCTTCTGGCACACTCTGTATTGATCGGCACGTAAAAAGTCCCTTCTCAGTTGGAAATCGAAAAAGACTAGCCTAACGGCACTGCCCGGGCAAAATGTCGAGCTAAAAATCTACCCAAAGTATTTCAGGAACCTCGCCGGTGCTACGGAGTTTGTGCACTGAGCTGTGATTCTCCGGACTCAGACTTGAGTTAGGAGTAGAACGGAGCACTTTTGGGTTACACCAGTGTGCCGTGATGTTGATCCGTCGACTAAACTAAACTAACTTCGATTCCGCCATACAGCAGCCTCCGTCTCAGAACCGGCTTATTTAATCATAATTATGATGTTTATAATGATGACTGTGATGGTAATGATGATGATGAAAGTAATTATTGTAGTGATGATAATGATAATGGTAATAATTATGATGATGGTGATGATAATTATGGTGGCGATAAAGGTGATGGTGTTGGTGGTAGTGTTGTGATAAAGACTTGCCTGAACCACCACTATAATCTTTGGAGGTGTACATCACACTGCATGAAAACAAAAACATCGGATGATGATGGTGGTGATGGTGATGATGATGCTAACTGTGGTGGCGGTGGCGGTGGTGGTGGTAATAAAGACTTGCCAAAACCACCACTATAATCTTTGGAGGTGTAAATCACAATGCATGAAAACACATCAGGTTATGATGATGGTCTTGATGATGATGATGATGATGATAATCGTGGTGATGGTGATGATGATGATGATGATGATGATGATGATGATGATGATGATGATGATGATGATGATGATGATAATCGTGGTGATGGTGTTGATGATCATAATAGTGGTGCCGCTGATACTGGCGATAAAGACTTACCACAACCACCGCTATAATCTCTGGAGCCGGGCTTCACACTGGCAAGCTTCGAAATCGGGGTTCAGACTTGACGCAACACAGAAGAGAATAGCTGAGATACGAGGTTTTGTTGGAGTGACCTGATTAGTCGGCGTCCTCCAACAACATCAGTCTCAGTGCTGTCTAACCTGATGATGACAATGATGACGATGATACTGATCATGATGATCGTGATAGTGTTGTTGTTGGTGGGGGTAACGATAGAGAGAACAACTCCCACCATAATCTTTGAAATCTTGTCAATATCAATCAATAAAAGTCAACGTTGTGCAAACAAAGAAAAGGCACGATAGTCAGTTTAAATTACCGTTGTAGACAATTTAAATTACTAAATAATTACGTGTGTTGTATATTTCAGCTTGAATGATATACCTTATTGTTTTAGTTTGTGTTGATTTCTGAAGTGTGTATCTGACGAGATGCCAGGCTAAATTGTTTGTGTCTTCGTTATTCAAACGTCAACCTATCATAATAGACAGTGTGTTCTGTATTCATTGCTGGTTTAATTCATGATTTATCTTATCCTTACAGAGCCTACGTGACTGGCAGCACGTGTTTATAATAGCTGGCGGAGTCCATCTTGTCGGTGTCATTTTCTACGGCATATTTGCCTCTGGAAATTTGCAATCTTGGGCACATAAGGAAACTGAGGCTACCTTACCTGAAGTAGAGTACATTAAAACACCAATGGAAGTCACTAGCAGTAATATACCTGCAGTAAAGTATTCGAAAACACCCTCAGAAAACAAGACAACGTGCGAAATCATGCTTACAAACGGATCTCTACAGAATGGAAATGCTACAAATGATTCTCATGATGGTCATAGTGATGGCAGTGCTGGTGATAATTCCAGTTTACCAAACGGGCATAACAATCACTATTTGCCCAATTCTTTTCCACTCAGCAATCAGGAGAACACGGCTGAAAATGACTCTCCCACGTTTATCTCTATTCATTTATAGAATCGTTGAATAAACAAGACCTTTTAAGGAGAATTTAATATCTCATTGTTACGTGCTCAACATGCTCGGTTACACCAGCTTGTTCTAAGGAGTAATTCTTGGGCTGGCAACGCAGACTTTTTCTGAAATTGAATAATGATGTTTATAAATTTATAAATACATTCATGTTGATAATTTTTCATGGCCGGTCTCCGTGGCTAAGGTCTTGTGGATGCAATTCGTGAGCCCGCTTACCTGCGTTCGAAACACAGCTGCGACCGATTTGGCAGCAGACCTTGTCGCGCTAGGTTTTAACGTGTTGATATGGAAGCCGGTCGTTCAGAAAGCAATGGCAAACTACTAAAAATAAAATTGCCAAGACATTAACAACAGCAGTAAAATGCTGG
The DNA here is from genome assembly GCA_014155875.1 of Cepaea nemoralis. Lineage (NCBI taxonomy): Eukaryota > Metazoa > Mollusca > Gastropoda > Stylommatophora > Helicidae > Cepaea > Cepaea nemoralis. Next base: position 146,093 of record JACEFZ010017489.1, on the reverse strand, counting down.
TGTTGACAGCTATGTCCTGTAAATAGGATATGGAAAAAAAAAATCTTTCATGGGTCATAATAAGTGTTTCCCTCGTTTTTTGTTTTTTTTTCCATTTTAGTCGTGAGCCTATGAATAATTGCCAAGTAACCCATGAACCCACCACTCCATATATTTTATTTTAATTCACTAGACTTTTACCCCTTCCCCCACATTCCCACGCTATATGTCACGGCTGGCAAAGATTAGTCTCATTGTCTTGCCAGGGCGTGTGGGTATACAGGGAAATTAGCAAGCGGACAAGCTTGCATGTAAGGCTACTGTGGAGGGCGGACACGCCATGGGCCAGGCTGAGATACAGAATGCTCGACGAGAATGCGACTGTCTGAGAACCAATTGATAACTGTGAATCTACAACCATGGTCAGACTGCTAAAACAGCAAGTTAAAAGAGATGTGGCCGAGTGGAACACTATACAGGAAGCCAAAGAGGAATAATAAACCAACACAGAACTGGTGTCGTGAGCCGCTACACGCTGCAGGATTTACTGAGGAGGGGATGCGAACATTTATGAACAGAATGGTTCGATGTGCAATGAGGATGATATGTCGACTAACAAACTATTTGCAACCTAACACACATGTTTCGTGTGTAAGGTGGTCACTAGGCCTCTAAGTCACCGTGCCTCTTCAGAGTGAAGCAACATTTGAAAGTTAAACATGGTGACACCTGCACATGACTCATCAATAGCCAGAAGTGAGTCAGCAATTTTTAATAAAACAACCGACATCCAGGGAAATCGTTCCACAGATCACCGTATGCATCCTGCACTTTATCGAGCATTGTGGCTTGGACCTGCACATCATCTAGCATGCCGGCTACCCGCTACACATTATTTAGGATGCTGGCTACATTGAAGTAGCTAAGAAGTGATTTCATACTAGTGTATCGTTTCCTTCTGCAAACACAGAGACAAGTATTGTTTTGCACGTTATGAAGAGAAAACAAACTAAAAATTTAATGACAACTGGAAAATTTGATGGGGAAATAAGTAAAAGAAATAAAAGATATAAGACCTTGGATGGCTTGGTCATATGGAATATACGCACCAAAACACTGACCTGATCCAATACTAGTGATTGTTCAAGATAACGAACTATGACCACCGTGGTCTATCGGCAAGGCACGTGATGTCGATGAAGCTCAGAGAAGTACCACTGAAATTCTTTGTCAACACATTCAAGGTGCCATGTAATGTCCCCCCCCCCCCCCTTTCCCTCCCTCAGATTCTCAATTTCAACTTCCTATTTCTCTACATAGTGTTCTTCAGTCATGTACGTATTCGGCAGCCTGATATTCAGCCATCAGGACACTCTTATATATATTAAATTAATATAACTATTAATAAGTCAGTATGAATATGAATACATTGAATCCAATAGTGTTGAAAACCTTCGTGAATTTCTCTATAGTAATAACTTAAACTAAATTTAACAGTAACGATCTTCCAGAAACTACTATGGAATCCTCTAGGGGATTGCAATCCACTGGCTGAGAACCCGGAATAGTGATAACTTAATACGAGTAAATTGATATGAGCTCCCTCGAGTGACTGCAATTATTTGTGGGGGTCGTGTATACCTCACATGACATGCAATGTCAGAATTATTGGGGAGAAAACAGCTGTTGGGTCAACCAAGCGTTGCAAAATTGGTGTCGAAGATTTGAAAGGAAAGATGTCAAAGAAAAGAAGTTGGCCAAAGAGCATCATAATTTCATGAGCTAATATTTCTGCAAGAATGAAACTTAGCGATCTCCGGCACTACTCGCCACATGACCGCCTTTAAGTATCAATCGATTTATCATAAATAAAGCTCATAATATGAAATCCCTCATGTGTTTATTGTTGAATGATCATTTACTTGTAGTTCTTCTTCTTCTTCTTCTTCTTCTTCTTCTTCTTCTTCTTCTTCTTCTTCTTCTTCTTCTTCTTCTTCTTCTTCTTCTTCTTCTTCTTCTTCTTCTTCTTCTTCTTCCTCTTCTTCTTCTTCTTCTTCTTCTTCTTCTTCTTCTTCTTCTTCTTCTTCACAGTAAAGATGACAATTTCAAATGATAGACAACTTCACTAAGATACATCCTAGGTAGACAGTCATCTTTACTCTGATACAACCTCAGGCGACAGTCATCTTTACTGTGATACAACATTAGGTGGTAGTCATCTTTACTGTGAAACAACGTGATAGTCATCTTTACTGAGATACAACCTCAGGCGATAGTCATCTTTACTGTGATACAACCTTATGTGGTAGTCATCTTTTATGTGATACAACCTTTTGTGATAGTCATCTTTACTGTGATACATCAGGCGATAGTCATCTTTACTGTGATACAACCTTAGGTGGTAGTCATCTTTACTGTGATACAACCTTAGGTAGTAGTCATAGTTACTGTGATACAATCTTAGGTGGTAATCATCTTTACTGTGATACAACCTTAGGTCATTATCGTCAAGAAAACCAAAGATCCCAATGAGCGAGTCAATCACACGTTCTATGCTGAGAAAATTGTGTGTCAGCTGCAAGTGTCTCTTGGGTAGTATGATAGAATATCTAGTTTTCTCAGATAAGGGTGAAAAAAGGAGGCCAGGTGTGCAAGTAGTGCATGTTAGAAATCACACGGCAGTTAGAAATTGTTAGCAAACCTACCAACAGGTAACCAGAGCTCGTCCTACCCACGGTCGACAGAGCCCGTTACCTTGGATGAAATCTGTTGAGAGAGGTTTTGGTGGAATGCTAATCGAGAGACATCAGCCCCTAACATTCCGTTTATTCTCTTTAGTATTCTACCTGAATGGACGGCAATATTTATGTGAAAGGTGGTTCTTATTCTATATAGCACATCATAAAGAAGGCAAAGACAGCTTATCACAAAAATCAGAAAGAGGCAATCATCATTTGGCCACATTACGAGGAGATATAGATTAGAATATATTGTGGCAACTAAAAAGATTTGTGGAAAGAGAGATAGTGGACGACAATAAAAGAACATTCTTGACATCATTGTGTCATGGCTTAGAAGGGAGTCAGCGCACTAACTATATGCTTTTGGGGATCCTAGTATGTGGAGAAGCATTCAAGTCGGCAAAGCACTTGATGATGATGCTGCTGTTGATGATGATTATATAAGGCACTTATGATAACATTTCATTCGCACTCAGAAAAGACAGTAATAGAACACAAATACATCGCATACACCTTTATTTTAATGTAATTAATCTTTATACGAGGGGGCTTCAAATGAATATCTTAAATGTTTTTAGTTGTTGTTGTTGTTGTTGCTGTTGTTGTTGTTGTTGTTGTTGTTGTGTGTTTGTGTGCGTGCGTGCGTGCGTGCGTGCGTGTGTGTGTGTGTGTTTGTGTGTGTGTGAATATATTCTGAATTACTAAAGAACTTCATAACAAAGGGAATGTCCCAAATGCTGTGATGTCGGTTCCTAAATCAATCAATCAATCATTACAAAGGCTTCGAGAGTCTTAATCAATGAAAATTGTGAGTGAAAAGAAGAAGACGATGATAATGTAGTCACCACTACGTTTCAGTTCAAGTCCTCCAGTACCGATAAAGTGCTTGGACTCCTGTAGAAAAAAAATTCTCTGGGGTCACTTCTCGGTGTGCCTGACCCGGTCGTGAACAGTCTGTCACAGACTTCACGCCGTTTTGAAACTTCCTACTCCACTCATACACTTGCTGGACTGACAGACATGTATCATCATATTGGACCTTCATTCGTCGATGAATTTCTATACGTTTCACCTCTTCACTGATCAAATAACGGATAACAGAACGCTGCTCCTCTTTGGTGCTTGTCAATCGTGGGGCTGCCATCTTTAAACTGTCCATATGGCATGACCGTGTTAGTCTGCACCGTGATCTCAGTGCTTACCACTCTTGACATCCTTAACAGCAAAATTGATCGGTTACAAGACAATTGCATGGTTATTGTAATTTATATATCACACATTTAAGGTTTTCATTTAAATCCCCCTCGTATACTGGAAACAAGAAAACTGCCAGACAAAATAAATAACGAATTTAGGCAAATACCAGCCAATCATGAGAGGTGTGCAACAGGGTATGTAATTCCCTCAGACATTATTTCTTTACATAGTGAACATATGAGAGATTTAGAAGATATGAGAGGACTTGCCACCAAAGCAGACAGCAGATCAACAGTGTATGATATTCGAATACCGAAGACTCAAATAATATACTGCACAATTTATTGTCTGAGCACCACGATAATTATAAAGGAACTACCATGTCTTTTTGTTAACATAATTGTGGTTTACCCATGTGTGAAATAGACGCTTCATCATAACTAAGTAACTTGTGGTTATATGTGTTGAGCACCACACCGAAAGCCTCTTTGTTTGCCACATGCCCGAACTATATTAAAATCTCCCGTGATGTGACTGATTATGCTATTTGTATGATGTTGATCGCATTCCTGATTTCTTTGGGACTGCAATAAACATAGATTTCCAAAAGTCTAGAGATATATCTTGTGTTTAACAGCCTCGTGATCTGGTCTATCTGATCTGTGATGTTGAAAGAAAGAATGTATGAGAGGAAATAGAGAAGAAGGGCAGAATATCAGACGGGCCTGCATGCCCAATTCTTAACCCTTTGAAAATAAAGATTGTTCGTTCGTTCGTTTGTCTATTCAATATTTTACAAAGGTATTGATCATTTCTGTTGTGATGTTGTCTGATCCCGGAGTCTTGTACGCTTTCATATAGTTGAGGGAATTCTGAAAATCCATCTTCAAAACTGGCAGTCTCTCATTATTAAATGCAATATAATACTGTTCCTTCCGCAAATTGTTGTAGAGATCTTTCGTGTATTCTGATCTTGTCTATTATGATTTTGCATGCTTTGGTTTTCAGGCAACCCGTGGATATGTATTCTTATATTAGTGACGTCATTGATTCTTATGTGCATTAATCTGGTAGCTCAGGTGTTGTTTTGTTTTTCTTTTAATTTCCTTGCAATTTTCCTCAAGCTATGCTTCTCTTGCTCCTTTGCATAATTTTTCTAATTTTCATTCGAATCCCTTCATATTTTCCATGGTTGTGATTTGTTGATTCTTCTTATTTCCATTAGATGTAAAATATCTTCACTCATCCATTTTTACGGCCTATTGTCTTCACTTTTGAGATAGTTATTTAAGCAGCTTGTCTGACTGAGTTCTTAAATATTTCTAATTGGTCGTTGACATCTTCAAAGAGAATTTCTAGATAAGACAACTTATCAGATCTGTTCTTTTTTTCTATGTTGAGTCTTTCTTTTGTCTCACCATACTTAAATGTACTTAGATTAAATGTAATGTTAATTGGTTTATATTTGACCATCTTTATCTATATATGTATATTGCCTTTAATTAATCCAACATCAATGTAACAGTCTGCATGTGGTATGGTTTTTACATCCATGAAAGCATTTCGAAAATCTTCTGTTGGTTAGAATGTACCTAATCTGGTTTCTAACCTTGTCAGGGCTCTTTCAAGTCCATCACCTACTTGGATGTTGCTGATGCCAGGTATTTCCAATTTTCATTTCATGCTCTTTTACCCACTTTATATGTCTGTCTCCTATGTTAATAAGCTCCCCTAGTCCATACTCAATTACTGTGAATCCATCTTGTCGGTTAGTTTCCAACTTTTGCATTAAAGACTCCCGTATTTATTTGTGAGACTTTTTGCCTTCTTCAAGGCAGTTGGCATATCTCCCATTAATGTATTTATGCTTTCATGCTGTTGAGGCACATATAGTGAATGAGGATGACATCAAAAGGTCTTCCAGTTATCCTTTAATAGATTTTGATCTTTCAAAGATCTATAATAATTACTTCTTTTTTGCATTACGTCACGTTAGCTTATATTCTATCTGAACCCTTAATTGTACATTATTTCAGATGAATATATATCACTCTACACCCTTACTTGTACATTATGTCAGGTAAACATATATATGTCTACACCCTTACTTGTAGTATCATCATAATCATCATCAAGTGGCGTGCCGACTGGAGCAGGCGTTCATGACTCTCCACAGATCTCGGTCTTTGGTTTTCTGGATCAACTCTGCCGTTGATATTCCTCCATGCCACCGTCGCAATCCATCCAGCATCATTTCTCGTGGTCTGCCTCTGCCTCTCTTCCACTCGATCTTATAGTATACGAGAACAAAAACATATTTTCGGGCTCTGTTGGTCGTAGCTTGATGGGCCATAGACTTTAGGACGCCATCAAGAGTTGTTTGGGTCACAAATGTTATCATAAACGGAAGAAAAATGAGCTGCCCTTGCCATAAAGTACAAAAATACTAAAGTTGAGAGGATCGACTTCATTGCACATGTTGTGACCCCGTTTGGCTCGATCTCTCTCTATAGAACGGCAAACCATTCCCCGAGAGCATCTCATAAAGCACGAAATTCGTAGCTCCAGCGATGACCCCCCTTCCCTCCCCAGGAGTCCCCAGAACGATTGCTCACCTTCCCTGAATGACCCAGTCCGAAGAATAAACCCACGACCTCTTGAACTCCAGGCTGCTGGCTGAATTACGTGGTCACGGAGATCCCTATAGACGAATAATGTAGGGAAACATCAATGGCAAAACGGAAATCATGAGGACGCCATATCCTGAGACTGAAGTGTCATCTTGCATTTCTGTTCTCATTATGAGTGTCAAATAAAATAGTTTGCCGTACACTAAAACATTAATTACTTTCTATGCCCAGCTGGAATAAAAGATACGATAAACAGTTGTTTGTTACGTATTCATATAATTAATGAATAATGTTACTCTTTTGAACTATAATACCCTCTCTCTCTCTCTCTCTCTCTCTCTCTCTCTCTCTCTCTCTCTCTCTCTCTCTCTCTCTCTCTCTCTCTCTCTCCTCTCTCTCTCTCTCTCTCTCTCTCTCTCTCTCTCTGTGTGTAGTATATATATATATATTCTGTTAAAGAAGGACACGCAATATTTTTGTTTTTGTGTTACTTTTATTAAAGATATTCGCTGATTGGACATCAGTCAACCTATCGACTGTGTTCATCTGGTCATTAACTTGTCTTGGTTACCTGAATTGTACTCACCTCATGATTGGTTAGAGGTCAAGGTCAAAACAATATTTTTGACAATAACTCGTGACAGGTTCATGATAATCCCTTGAAACTTGCTGAACACAAAACTCTCTGACCATATTATTGAATGCATATAAGCGATTGACGCTCCTCGAATGAATTCAGTTGAAAATTCTGAAAATTCAATGCACAAATATGGTTCCTCTCACTACAGAACAACGACTCATCATCATTGGACGCTTAAAGTCAGGACAGTCACAAAGTGTAGTAGCCAGGGAATTTAATGTGGTTAGAAGCAGGATTAGTCGCCTTTGGAGGCGATTTCAATAAACTAGCTCAGCGACAGACCGGCCGCGCAGTGGAAGATCCGGAATCACAACTGCTGCCGAAGACCGCTACATACAGCTGCGTCACCGTAGAAATCGATTTGCATCTGTGTCCTCCACAGTCAAGTCAATGCTAAGAGCTCGTCGAATTTCAGATCAAACGGTTAGGAACCGGTGCACGACGCTGGTCTTTAGGCTAGAAGACCCTACAAAGGTCCTGTTCTTACTGACCGGCATCGCCAGAACCGACTGAAGTGGGCCAATCAGCATCGTCAATGGATCGTTGGGAATGACTGAAGACGGGTGTGGTTTAGTGATGAATCAATTTTTGTGCTCTAGCGACACGTAAGCCGGAGAAGAGTTTACCGCAGAGTTCGTGAGCGCTACACCCAGAACAGCGTTGATGAGGCTCATCCACAATGGTGGTGGAGATGCACTGATGTAAATCTGTAACGGTACTGTATACACGTTATTGCTATATCATCTATGGGTCTCAGTGAAGGCGAATTGGACATATGGTGCTGTACCTGTAGTTTTATATATCAATCGGCAATCTATGGGTGATGTGTTCAGTATCACACCAGCCCCATTACTTTCACAGATATTTCCTGGTACCAATATTAGCTTCCAGGTCAATTTAAATCTACCTTTATGCGGATTATAACCCACGTTGATCGGTCTGGCAGCCGAGAGTCTAGACGTGCTGTCGTGGTTCCCAAATCAGCTATAGTGGTGCTCAGTCAGGAGCCGTCTCCACAATGAATGTTGGCTGCAATAGATCTTCAACACTGTCTGTCTCTCGCCTTGACTGTACATTCTGTCAAACTGATGTTCGTCCATCTCTTAATGTTATCTTCCCACTTGTATCATTGTTTACCTTTCGCTCGCTTGTCTTCATCCTTACCCTCCAGTATGGTTTTTTATCAGAGTGTTATGTCTTATAATGTGGCCGAAGTATTTCACTTGCCTCTTTTTTATTTCTTTCATCAACTCTCTTTTCATTCCCAGTTTTTCTAGAACCTCTGTATTTTATTGTTATTTTTTCCATAATATACCACCTATTCGTCTGTATATCCACATCTCCAAGGCCTCTATTCGACTTGCTAGTTGCTTGTTCACTGTCCAGGCATCCGCACCATACACTAGTGTTAAATAATGGTGCTGTGGTGAAATAAAGATGTAAAGAAACAATGAAGTAGCATGGTCGAATGGTTAAGAATTAAAATTCCGGTGTGCTGATGCCAAGGCAGCGGGTTCAACTCCTACGTCGGTCAGATGAACTAAAACTTTGACTCCTCGTCCTTGACTCGGGGATGTAAATTACAAGTACCACAGAAGTCAGAGTAGGTTCGCCAAAATTGCGAGAGCCATTAGTAATAGGGAAAGCTAATCCGCACGCAAACAGTCCGGTGCTCTAGAAGTAGTGGCACCTGTATGGACTACGCTTGAGTTCAAAGTGAGCGAACGTAATAATAATAATAATAATAATAATAATAATAATAATAATAATAATAATAATATTAATAATAATAATGAAACAGTCGAAGAAATCCACTCATGAGATGCTAGTCAAAGAAATCCGCTCATGCGGTGCTACAGCCAATGAAATCGACTAATTTTGTGCTGCAGTCAATGTATTCCACTCCTGTGGTGCTAATGAAAGAAATCCACTCCTGTGGTGATACAAAACAATGAGCTGTTGCGGTGAGAATACCACTCAGGAGATTGACTCTAGTGGCGTTACTATGAAGGAAATAAGCGCTTATGGCAATATTTAGTGATAATATTGTTAAATATATAACTTGGTGGTGATGCAGTTGAAATGAGATATTGTAGTGATACAGTTAAATAAGCAACTCTTGTGACGACACAGACAAGACAATGGAAGAAGGTGCTTGCACAATGTTTCTGCAGATGACACAGAAATGGAGTAATGTTTTTTCTTCGCTCGCTTTGAACTCAAGCGTAGTCCATACACCTGCTTCTACTTCTAGTGCACTGAACTGGTTTTTGCGCGTGGATTAATTGTCCCTATTACCAGTTTCCAGATAAAGCAATGAAAACATTGGAATAGAATATGTGTTCTTAACATTGAACATGGGTTATTACATTATATGAGAAAAATCACAAACTTTTCATTAACCAAAACATCAGATATCACTGTATGTGTAGTCTGTATTTTATGTTATTTGAAAAGGTTCAATTAAAATTTCTGAAAGCACACAAACATACACATCGAAAGAAAACGTGTAGTATCTACTCTTCGGCTTCTTTATCAACAATGCCTAACTTTTGACCAATCCATCTGGCCTTGGCGAGAATCTCATCCTGCATGAGAGAAAAACACATGGAGAGAATAGCCATCCCAAACAAGACGTAGATAGATCCAATCATGAGTTGCGCCTGCGCCTGCGGGTTGTCGAAGTCGGTTCCTGGCACCACGTCTCCGAAACCTATCGTGCTAAGGGTGATGAAGCAGAAGTAGGCCGACTGCAACCAATCCCAGCCTTCCCACAAGCCAAACAGCACAGCACCGCCAAAGATATAGCTGCCGATGACAATCATGGTGATGGTCAGTGGAACCGTTATTTTCCCTTTGTCAAGATCATCGTCGTCATCACTATCACTGTCATCATCCAAGATAACCAGGTCGGTTTTCTTGATATCCAGAGGTACTATTTCACCTGCATAGTTAAAAACAAAATTAAAATGTGAACATCATACTACTAGAAAACTTAGCTTTATTGGTGTATTCTTTCCAGTAATAAATCATAATTCTACAGATTTGCATGAAAAGAACATTCTTCTGCTACACCTAAGATGTATGAAGGGTCACAATATAATAAAATAATTGAAAGCTAGAAAACGTCCCACTTTCACGCCTTTCGTCGTATTAGGGTATAAGGTACTAGTCCGTACTCTAATTGTCAGTCTGCACTCTATAGATGACGTAGTCAATGTCATGCAGGTCGCAATTACTTCCCATGGCATTTAGTGGTACTTATGTTAAGTTGGGTCGAATTGAGATCTCAGGTCAATTTTTGTATAGCTGCCTCGGTGGGAATACGAACACATAACAAACGTTCTAGCCACGGTGGGAATACGAACACATAACAAACGGTCTCTAGCCACGGTGGGAATACGACCACATAACAAACGGTCTCTAGCCACGGTGGGAATACGACCACATAACAAACGTTCTAGCTATGGCGGGAATACGAACACATAACAAACGTTCTAGCCACGGTGGGAATACGAACACATAACAAACGTTCTAGCTATGGCGGGAATACGAACACATAACAAACGTCATAACCGCGGTGGGAATACGAACACATAACAAACGTTTTAGCCACGGTGGGAATACGAACACATAACAAACGTTCTAGCTGTCAGAGTCTAAAGTGTTGCCATCGGAGATGCAGGTACATCGTTACGCCCGCCAGGCGAATAGGCTCTAGCAGGGATGCCGTAACATCGTTACGCCCGCCAGGCGAGTATTAGTTACCTGCCTGCGAGGTTGCTGGCTGACGAGACAGCCAGCGGTCAGGCAAGGACAAAGCAAGACGCACGCAGACCTCGTGAAGCCACTTCAGGGGGGAAGGCGCGTTGCGAAAGATAGCCAGACAGCTGAGGGTACTCGGACCGACAGGACGTATGAAAGTGAGAAAGGCTTTGTGTAGTTCTGTGCCCGAAAGTCGAGTGCCTGTACATCTTGCGAGATAGACTGTGAGCTGTGGTTTGTGTGTAAGTGTATTGATGTCTAACTTATGTATTGTAACGATCATCACATGTAAAACTAGATCGTCTTGCATGTGATCTGTAAATAAATCCATTGAACTTCGTGTCGTTTGTGTCTCGAGTCAAATCACATTGTACTTGTACTGTCTCACATGTGTTAGGTATAACGAGCCAGGTTTAAGACCCTGACACTAGCCATGGTGGGAATACAAACACATAACAAATGTTCTAGCCATGGTGGGAATACAAACACATAACAAAATCATAGCCACGATGGGAATACGAACACATAACAAAGTCATAGCCACGATGGGAATACGAACACATAACAAACGTCCTAGCCATGGTGGAAATACGAACACATAACAAACGTCCTAGCCACGGTGGGAATACGAACACATAACTAACGATCTAGCTATGGCGGGAATACAAACACATAACAAATGTTCTAGCCATGGTGGGAATACGAACATATAACAAAATCATAGCCACGATGGGAATACGATCACATAACAAAGTCATAGCCACGATGGGAATACGAACACATAACAAACGTCCTAGCCATGGTGGGAATACGAACACATAACAAACGTCGTAGCCACGATGGGAATACGAACACATAACAAAGTCATAGCCACGGTGGAAATACAAACACATAACAAAGTCATAGCCACGGTGGGAATACGAACACATAGTAAACGTTTAAGCAACAAGAGGTAAATACTGGCCACCTGTACCTCAGTGCACTCACGTCTACAAACATGTGATGCTTCTAACACTTCACATACCCACAGCAATTTCCTGCTACAGGACTTGACTGTTGATTATTATTATTCTTATTATTATTATTATTATTATTATTATTATTATTATTATTATTATTATTATTCAAAAAAGGTAGGTGCAATTCTGTAGTACAGTAACATTTCTTGTATTCTAACCTTCGACCTGCCGAAGCTGCCCTTGGACGCCCGTCTAGCGGTGTCCAACCTTCTCTTGCTGTCGTTAGAGTCCAGGCTGTCTGTTGGAGATCGAGCTGTCAGATTGGAGAACTCTGTGGAAACTGGTGCCTTTTGACCACCTGAATATACCGTATATAAATGCACACAGTAAAAGCTAAAACGGAGAAATTGACTTTGGCTAAGTACGTTTACTGCCTTCAGTTGAGACACCATTAATGCTTTACGCTGGATTTGCTAAATGGTTTCAAACCTGGGACTACAGATGCCACAGATGGTGTCATCACAATAAGACAGAGGAATGTTTTAGGGTGCTACTCTGGAGGATGAACAGACCAAAAAAATGTCTGCATTCACTGACACCGGTTTCTGTGGCTAAGGGCTTGCGAACGCGGTTTGTGAGCCCGTATACCCGGGTTCGAAACACAGCGGTGCTGGTTGTTTTAAAAAAGGTATATGCGCCGGTCGTTCAGAAAGCAATGGCAAACTACTGAAAGTAAAATTTGCCAGGAATCACGAACAGTGAAAATGATGGGGTTGACTGCTACTTCCTGTGAAGGACATGCAACTTAATAGCATTCACTGACATGATCAAATATCGTTTGTTTTCCATTTCACTCTAAACTGTGGAGTTAAAATGAAAGCGTATAGCCATCATATGACTCATAATGTCTTTCAGTCTCACTTGTCCCATAATACCTTGCTATTGGTGAATCCTCGTCATTCGCAGAAATCTGGCCGAAGTTGAAACCTCAGAGGACAGCCAGATAGGACAACAAACGTAGCTGAGATGACATAAACACATCCTTCCAGGAGGGAGCAGTTCCAGACGAAATGGGAGTATTTCGACAGTGTAGGATCGGTGCATAGCGTTGGAATGTCAACACATTGACACGACGCAATGGAATCAGGAGAGGTAGGCGCCAGTTGTGTTTAACAGAGACAACAATCCCTTACTCATATAACTAATTAACTGTTCCCCCTTTCCCTGCCTTCTGTCAAATCGTGTATTGAGCTGAGCTGGGTCAAGAACCAACATCACAGAACTCGGGAGATTTCCCTACGCGTTACGTTTTCGTCTTCAACAAGCAGCGAAGAGTCCCAATATTAATGGCACCAGTTAGTCTGATTATGTGTCAGTCTAACTTTTACTCTGAGTACTGAGTTTCGGCCATAGTTGTATCAAAATAACTGGCACAATATTGATAACAAACGACATAAGGTGAATAACATTCATATTAACTGTGAAGGAATCAAGAAAGAATAAGAAGAAAGAGACAAGCTGTGTTATATATGTGTCTGTTTATTTTGTTTCATTTGTGTGTTTAGATACCTGCCAAAGGTGGTACAGACGTCACTAGAAATGTCGTATATAAGAAAATTTGGTTAACCGATAGTTTTAATTGAACAAGCCTCACGAGGAACAGAACAATCTATTCAAATTATAACTAGAAGAATTAGCTAGACAGTCTACTGAAGGAATAGTTAGACAGTCTACTAAAGGTATAGTTAGACAGTCTACTGAAGGAATAATTAGACAATCTACTAAAGGAAGTGAGAAGACCTGATCGTTCGGGCTTCAGTCGCGGCGATCGGGCAAATCTTGAGCTACAACCTACGATAAGTGACGTTGTAATATTCTGTTGTGATAATTTGGCCGTGTCCAGCGTGTGCCGCGTGGTCTAGTGTTTACACACCCGCTTCACGCGCCGGTTATCCGGGGTTTGTTTCCGGATCCTGTCAAGGATATGCACTACTGACGAGCTCAAACGAGAGCGAAACTCGAGTCTAGTGCTTCCACATTGACGTGGATAGGCCTTAGGTTCATACCAGAGTACGATCAGCGTTGCCAGTAGTGGGTTGTGCTCAATATTTAAATCTCAAATCCCTAAACAACCAAATAAATCAATACTAAAGGAATGGTTAGACATTCTACTGAAGGAATAGTTAGACAGTCTACTGAAGGAATAGTTAGACAGTCTACTGAAGGAATAGCTAGACACTCTACTGAAGGAATAGTTAGACAGTCTACTGAAGGAATAGCTAGACACTCTACTGAAGGAATAGCTAGACAGTCTACTGAAGAAATAGCTAGACAGTCTACTGAAGGAATAGCTAGACAGTCTACTGAAGGAATAGCTAGACACTCTACTGAAGGAATAGCTAGACACTCTACTGAAGAAATAGCTAGACAGTCTTCTAAAGAAATAGCTAGACAGTCTTCTAAAGAAATAGCTAGACAGTCTTCTAAAGGAATACTAGACAGTCTTCTAAAGGAATAGCTAGACACTCTACTGAAGGAATAGCTAGACAGTCTATTGAAGGAATATCTAGACAGTCAACTGAAGGAATAGCTAGACAGTCTACTGAAGGAATATCTAGACGGTCTACTGAAGGAATAGTTAGACAGTCTACTGAAGGAATAGTTAGACATTCTACTGAAGGAATATCTAGACGGTCTACTGAAGGAATAGTTAGACAGTCTACTGAAGGAATAGTTAGACAGTCTACTGAAGGAATAGCTAGACACTCTACTGAAGGAATAGTTAGACAGTCTACTGAAGGAATAGCTAGACACTCTACTGAAGGAATAGCTAGACAGTCTACTGAAGAAATAGCTAGACAGTCTACTGAAGGAATAGCTAGACAGTCTACTGAAGGAATAGCTAGACACTCTACTGAAGGAATAGCTAGACACTCTACTGAAGAAATAGCTAGACAGTCTTCTAAAGAAATAGCTAGACAGTCTTCTAAAGAAATAGCTAGACAGTCTTCTAAAGGAATACTAGACAGTCTTCTAAAGGAATAGCTAGACACTCTACTGAAGGAATAGCTAGACAGTCTATTGAAGGAATATCTAGACAGTCAACTGAAGGAATAGCTAGACAGTCTACTGAAGGAATATCTAGACGGTCTACTGAAGGAATAGCTAGACAGTCTATTGAAGGAATATCTAGACAGTCAACTGAAGGAATAGCTAGACAGTCTACTGAAGGAATATCTAGACGGTCTACTGAAGGAATAGCTAGACAGTCTACTGAAGGAATATCTAGACGGTCTACTGAAGGAATAGCTAGACACTCTACTGAAGAAATAGTTAGACAGTCAACTGAAGGAATAGCTAGACATTCTTCTAAAGAAATAGCTAGACAGTCTTCTAAAGGAATACTAGACAGTTTTCTAAAGGAATAGTTAGACAGTCTACTGAAGGAATAGCTAGACAGTCTACTGAAGGAATAGTTAGACATTCTACTGATCATGTCTATCTCATGAACCAACAGGTGTGGAATTAATCAGATACAATTAATACAACTTTATCTATTGTCTCCTAAGCGATGTAGTCAAGCCCCAAGCCTCGCGCCCCGAAAGTCGTGGGGTAGTTTTTGAACTTCGTCATTTGGTGTTTTTTGAAGATCCCCAGTGGGTCGTCGCTGGAGCTGGAGATTTTGTGCTCTTTGCGACGCGTTCGGAAGGCCACTTTACGAAAACATACAGAAGCGAGTGGAATAAACCCTTGTACAATGAAATCGTTTCTCTTGAGTGTAAGTCCCTATAAGTCTAAGTTCCAATATCCACTTCTTTATGTTGGCTTTCTTGTGGATACAATTAATACCGATGAACTTCTCAAATTTGAGAACCATAAACGGTTGGGATTTCACTAGTTTACCACATGTTAACCTTTTCCACCCGACCTTGAAATAACTGACATATCTCACGTATATACGTTCTGTACTGGCAATTCACGATAACTCAGCGGGATCAGTAATTTGTAACATATGTGTGTCTGTGTGTATGCGTGCGTGCATGCATGCGTGCGTGCGTGTGTATGTGTGTGTGTATGTGTGTGTCTGCGTGTGTGTGTGTGAATACATTTGGGCCTTTGAACTTGAAATGCACCAAGCTGCCTTGACCTTATTCAGCTGTCTATACTGGTCATGTGATTTTCTTTGGTGGTGTTATCAGGCTTATCTGTTCCTGTTGTAGCTAGTTTTTGGCTTGTCGTATCTTGTGTTTCCTTGGGGTTGTTAGCATGTTGCATATTTAGCTTACGGTTTTCCTTGACTCATTAGGTCGCTAGTGGCATAGGCGGGAACTTTTTCATTGCCCAAGCCTCCCAGGGTTGACCCAGCCTAAAAATATTTAACTGATTCAATGCTAAACAAAATGTAGGTTCGGACCAAACATGGTACTGAATGAAATGAACAAGTATTATAATGCCAATTTCCGTTCATTGAGCATTGAAATTGAGGAAAATACCACCAAAGAAATACAACATGATTATTATTATAGTATGGCGATGTGGCGTCCTTCTATTCAAATGAGAGGTCACGTGTGGCGATATATAATCCTTCGGCAATGAATCAGTTAATAGGAAATTGCCTGGGAAGTAACGGTGGCTGTTGTGATATTGACAACATCACTTACCATGTGCCGAACGGTCTAAAATATACAGTTAGCACCTTATACCTGATATGTTAAAGGTATCAAAAAGGGTCTTTTAGTTACTTCTGGGGTCCCAGGTGGTCTCATCTTCTTGTACGCGTAATATGGGATGTGGATATCAGGGTTGGGACATCTGAAACCTGCATAAGCTCTTGCTTTGGGGCATTCATCTTAGGAAATAGTTGCAGCTGTCCTTTTTGCTGGAGGAATTAATCTTAGAACAATATTGCAGCAGTCTCTCTTTGCTGAAGGAATTAATCTCAGAACAATATTGCAGCTGTTCTCTGTGCCGGAGGAACTAATCTTAAAATAATATTGCAGCTGTCTTCTTTCCTGAAAGGAATTAGTCTTCAAATATTATTGCAGATGCCCAATTATCTGAAGGAATTAGTCTTGAAACATTATTGCAGATGTCCACTTAGCTGGAATATACTATGTATTCATGTCTCGGAAACTGAAGCCCTAGAGAACAAAGAACTCGAGCAGGTCGTTAGATGCTTCACGTGTCCATATGTCCATGAGGTTGGATATTGAGTGGCACCTTGCAGTCTTGACAGACCAAAGTATGTGAGTTGGAATGTGACCAATATTCCATCACAATGCCTGGGCAGAGCTTCAGAGAAACATGTGGTGCCCAAACGACATGTTCTCTCTCTCGGCCTAGTCTTGTGTTTTCCAGAGGAATGGGTAACCAATACGTCTGGCACAAAGTAGGCTGCAGACGCTGGCGGCACAGCGTCAAACCTCCGAGACCTCGCCACCACGAGCATGTGGCGAGTGATGGCCAGACCCTCGAACCCAAGGGACCCGGCTTAGAGGCATTCAGCCAAGTCCCACAGGTGAGGGCCTCGTCGCGCCTGGTTGGATATTATATCATCAATAAAAAAATGTTAAAAAAAACATAAAATATGACAGTGAAGCACACCACAGATGCAAAACCACACAAATGTAGTCGAACGTTTTCATCGAAGTTCTTATTAATGGAACAACAAAATCGAAACAATAAAATACATTTAACAAACAGACACCACAAAGGCATTCTAATGTGGGTAACATCCCCGTGACAGCCTGGCAGCAGTGACTACTACATCCTTCTCCTGTTTTATTTGGATACTCCAGTAACTGCATGTTGACAGCAGTAAACCCTTTTTCTCTATACCGTTATATCTCCAGTGTAGCGGAGAGTCTTGGTTGAGAGGGTACGGTGTCCGCCCCAGGCTCAGACAGTACTGAGTTTGATATCAGCGAAGGGCTATGAATTTGTCCAAGAACCATTCGTATCTAACGTCAAATGTTCTGTTGAGCGGTGAGATGGGATTTCTGTCCTTTTCGGTTACGGGCAAAAAACAGACGATAGATGACCAAGTCGAGGATGATAAAACCCCATGGCAGTTGGAAATCGTAAAAAGTATGCCGTAAGGACGCTGTCGTGGTAAATTTATAAGGAAAGGAAACCTCCCCACGAGTAGGCAGAGCCAGTTATCTGTGACGGAATTTGTCTAGAGCAGTGGTTCTCAACCTGTTTTGGCCCATGCACATCTTCATCATATGTTCAGAATGGCACGACCCCCCCCCCCTGCCCGTTTTCGTATTTCCTCCCTATAAATCCCCCCCCCCCCACACCCCTACACAGTATACGTAAAAATGGAAGTTAAATTTAAAAACAGATACCAGAATAAGTCTAGACATCTACATTAAACATGGTGTGGAGAAGTACATAACCGTAGAGTATGGAGAGAAAAACAATATCAAGTAATCGGTTCTTATAATAACACGATCTTGAAGTAATCTTAATTCCCCCCTGGAAACCATAAGATTTCCCCCCTGGAGGGATTGGGGGGGGGGGGGGGAATTCCTCACCGGTCACCGGTTGAGAACCACTGGTCTAGAGGAAGCACACCTTATACAAATGAGTGCCGATGTCGGACATATTGGACCTTAAAGGTGCATAACTAGATCTGACCGACTTCCATCAAAACAACAGAACAAAGAAAACATCAGATATCTTCAACGTGAAAAAAACAACACACATTATATCATACCATAATGAAATAACTTCAAGCAAACATTGAGAACAAAATTGAAGATGTATAAGTATTTATGAGATATATTTACCTGGGATAATCTGACTCTTGTCTGACGCCCAAGGTCCCATACTGTTGGTGTTAGATGCCTTAGTGCCGGCCACCTGCTTGCAGAAAACATAGATATGTAGTTTACCGGGTTAAGCCACGATGCTAGGAACTGGTGAACAAAGTATCTGATAACACCAACTAGCAAGGGGGATGGTTGGTTGGATGGAGGGTTGGTTGGTTGATTGGTTGGTTTGTTTGTTGGTTGGTTGGTTGATTGCTTAGTTGAGTGGGTGGGTGGGTGGGTGATTGGCTGGCTGGCTGGCTGGCTGGTTGGTTGGTTGGTTTGGTGGTTGGTTGATTGGTTGGTTGGTTGGTTGAATGGATGGTGGGGTAGGTGGGTGGGTGAGTGGATGGCTGGTTGGTTGGTTGGTTGGGTGGGTGGGTGGCTGAATTGTTGGCTGGCTGGTTGGTTTGTTGATTGGTTATTTGGTTTGTTGCTTGGTTGCTTTGTTGCTTGGTTGGTTGTGAATTCTCTTAAATTCTAATTTTAACATGTAGATCCGGTAATTTTACGCCACGAACTGGAACTTCACGCCCGAGGAGAGGAATATTAGGATATATAACCCTGTCATGATTCAGCTCAGCAGACTAATGTTTCCTCCGTGGGTTTTAGGTCTCTAGACCTCAATCCCTACACCAAGGGAAAGTATGGGCAATAAATATGTAAATATTGAAGGAGTCGTTCAGGCTGAGTTATTCCCCGTGTGTCCTCACTAGCAGTGAGGTTAACAGATTACCAGTGAGTTCATATTTTTGGTGTTGTTGTTGTTGTTGTTATTTGTTTTTGTGGTGGTTATGCTAGTGGTAGTTGTAGTGTGATTGTTTGCTTGTTTTTGGTCCCTAGCTATCTTCTCTTGGCAGCCCAATGCCATTGCTATGAATGTGCAAGTAAAGTACAATAGCTCCAGGGAACCAACATAGTCAGGGTATCAGACGATAGTGGTATTTTTGTCCCATACTTCTGGAATCCAAGGTCTAATGTATTATCTTGAATTTGTGATCCTTGTAAAAGAGACAGTCACTGTGTTAGTAAAAGAAAATTAAGACTCATTATAAAGAGATCATCATCATTACCATCTTTATTACCCCGCGTGCCGATAATCGTGGACGGTCACAGTTCGCTAACTCATTCAACCACAGAAGTCCCGTGCCAGATCTGTGGTCTTTTCCCCATTACATCAAATGGTCATGCCATCTTTGTCTTCTCCTTACTTTTTCCCCATCAAGTTTGCCACTGGTCACAAGTTTTTAACGTTGACGTCATTGTACAATTTGCAGAAATAACCTTAACTGTACGCACACACACACACACACGCACTCACGCACGCACACACACACACACACACACACACACACATATATATTATATATATATATATATATATATATATATATATATATATATATATATATATATATAGTATATTATAAATATATGTAATTTCTGTTGTGAAGAACAATTTGTTTATCCCCGGCAATGTTCTTGCTTTGTCTGTTGTCATCTTTAAGAGGAATTTCTGATCAGAAGAACTATTTCTTGGGTCCCAGGTGAGTTCGTCTTATCAGGTCTGCAATTATATATATATATATATATATATATATATATATATATATATATATATATATATATATATATATATATATATATATATATATATATATATATATATAATATCACTAAGGGTTACCTTATCCGTGCCCTTCTTCTTACGCCGAAAACATCCGCAGCAGCAGATCTTGGCGTAGATGAAGCGGAAGATGTCGGCCAGTACTTCGCCGATGTTGGCCAAACACAAGAGCATCAAGGGAATACCCAGGACAGCGTATGCGATACAGACGAGGCGCCCCCAGACTGTCTTCGGAGCAATGTGGCCGTATCCTGCAGACATGTATGTGGTGGTATATCATGGACGTATGGCACGTAACGTTAATATTGTATGGACGTTTATAGTTCGTAGGCAGATGGAATCTGACGTTAAAATACGGATAGACAGATGGGGAAAAAAAGTTAGGTGCACATCCTTTAAAGGACGTTTGCAATCAACACCAGTATTGTTTTCTGTTGTGGATGTCTTGGCAAGTTTACGTTCAGTAGTTTGCCATTGCTTTCTGAACGACCAGTACCCATACCATGTCATTAAAACAAGACTGATGAAACATAACGTTAATATTATATAGACGGTTATAGATCGTAGACAGATGGAAGATCATGTTAAAATAACGTGAATAGACAGATGAAACATAACGTTAATGTTACATAGACGGTTATAGATCATAGATAGATGGAATATAACGTTAAAATATCATGGATAGACAGATTCTACATACCGTTAATATCAGAACAAAGTTGTCATCATCATCATCATCATCATCATCATCATCATCATCATCATCACATCATCATCATCCCCAGTGACCTGTCGTATGCAGAACTTTCAATATGTGTCTCTATAAATCAGACAGGCCAGGCAGATCAGATAACACTGGGGAAGAGTGTCACACGGGGCCAGTACTAGTAATTGTGATGACAGGAGTTAATCCCGACTGTGTTACCAAGGAAATCCCCTGCGTCAGACTAAGAAACAGAGTGAGAATTGGAACCTGGAATGTGAGATGTCTGTATGAGGGAAAGCTTAAAGTAGTATGTGATGAGAATGAGAGGTTAATTATTTAAATTTTAGGAATTAGTGAACATTGCTGGAAAGGCAAAGGACATTTTACAAATGAAAATGGAAGCCTTTTCATATATTCTGGTAGAGACCTCGGAGGCCATAGTGGAGTGGCATTTTGTTTAGATAAAAACAACTTCAAAAGCTTTAATGGGATATAATCCAGATAGTGACAGAACCCTCACTATCAGACTTAAAGTCTATCCAAAAGAACACAACTCTCATACAGATATATGCACCTACTTCAACAGCAGAAAGGGGGGGGGGGCGAAATTGAAGATTTTTACAGCACACTGCAAGACACATAAAATAAGATTGGTCATAATTATATAGTAATAATAATGGGAGATGTTAGTGCAAAAGTAGGTAAAGGAAGAGCTGAAAATCAGAGACACGTTTTAGAAAACATTGAATTCGACAATAGAAATGATGCAGGTGGCAAATTAATTGAATTTAGCACAGAAAATGTGTTAACGATAGCCACCACACTTTTTAAACAACACCCAAGAAGACTCTTCACATGGAAGTCCCCGGACAGTATTACCAAGAATCAGATAGATTATATTTTAATACAAAGAAGATGGAGATCAAGCATAACATCTGCAAAAACCCAACGAAGTGCAGACTGTGATACAGATCATCAGTTATTAGAAGCAGATCTGAAATTAAAACTGGAAAAGCTTACCCGAGGACCAAGGCCACTTCATTTTGATCTCACAAAAATACCAGATGCATACAATGTAGAAGTGATGAATCGTTTTGGGGTCTTGATGTCTATACGAGAGGAAATGACACCTGATGAACTGGCAGTACAAACTAGAGATATCTTGATTACTGCAGCCAAAGATTTAATTCCTACCAAGAAAAAAGCAACATAAGCCATAGATTACATCAGACACGTTAGAATCAATAAAACAACGAAGGGAACTGAAACAGAAAGGAGGTGAATCCGATAACATCAGGATGAAGTTTAACTCTTTAAGTCGAGAAATAAGAAAAACACAAGAAAGCAAAAAAAAAAAAAAAAAAACAGTATAAACAAGACTGCTGTAGCAGAATAGAGCAGTATCATAAGACTGGAAGAGATTACGAAATATTCAAAGAAATGAAGTTATTGACAAGAAATGTTCATCCTCAATTGAATGTTATCTGTGTCAAGATCGGAAATACCTAACATAATCTAGACAAATTATAGAAAGACGGCAAGAATATTGCAGTGGAATGTATGATATGAATGACAGTGAGGATATTAATGAGATACATGAAACAATGATAGCAGAGGCAGAACCTGAACCCTCATTAGTTGAAATTGCATGGGCAATAAAGAACTTGAAGAATGGTAAATCATCTGGATGTGATGAGATTCCAGCTGAATTAATTAAAGCGGGAGGAGAGGAGAGCCTACACATCTATCATGCATTGTATAAAAAGATGTGAAATATGGTATATGGCCAAAAGATTGGACGAGAACTATCTTCATTTCAATAACAAAAAAGGGCAACCTGAAATTATGCACCAACTACAGAACTGTTGCCTTATCCGCGCTCTTCTTCTAACGCCGACAACATCCGCAGCAGCAGATCTTGGCGTAGATGAAGCGGAAGATATCGGCCAGCACTTCGCAGATGTTTGCCAGACGTAAGAGCATCAAGGGAATACACAGGACAGCGTATGCGATACAGACGAGACGCCCCCAGACTGTCTTCGGAGCAATGTGGCCGTATCCTGCAGACATGTATGTTGTGGTATATCATGGACATATGGCACGTAACGTTAATATTGTATGGGCGTTTATAGATCGTTGACAGACTTAATGTAATGTTAAAATATCATGGATAGACAGATGGAATGTAACGTTAAAATACGGATAGACAGATGAAACATAACGTTAATATGACATAGCCGTGTATAGATCGTAGACAGGTGGAATGTAACGTTAAAATAGCATGGATAGACATATAAAACATAACGTTAATATCAGAACAAAGTTGTCACCATCATCATCATTATCACCCGGAGATCTGTTGTGTGAAGAACTTTTAATACGAGGGCGAGTCAATAACTAAGTCACACAGTTCTGTGCGATGGCAAGTAAATGTAGTTTGTGTTTTCTATAGGTGTCATTAGGTGACAGCAACATTGAACTTTATATTCCCGTTCGTCAGGTGGCGCTAGGTGTCTCATACGCATGCGCAGCGCATAAAGAAATTGGCGACTGTACTTACAGAGTGTACAACCAAAGAGCAATGTGCTGTTGTGCTTTTTTTTTGTGGGAAAAAGAACTGCCTGCAAAAGACATTCATAAAGAAATGCTTCCTGTTTATGCTGACAAATATTTGTCCGTAAAGCGGTGCATAGCTGGGTAGAAACATTTTCTCAAGGACGCTCCAAAACTAACATTGTTGATGAAATCCGTTCTGGTCATCCTATTGAGATCGCAACAGAAGCATCCGTGCAGCGGGTGGACGAGATGATTAGATGTGACAGGCGAGTAACGATAGACTCTGTAGCATTTGCAATAGGGTGCTAACATGGTTCAGCATACAGCATAATGCATGATCGACTGAAATTTCCAGGACTGCTGACTAGAGAAGTGTTGCTTCTTCATGACAATGCCAGACCACATACGGCTCGATTAACTAAGGAGAAAATTAACCAACTAAGGTGGGAAGTTCTGGAACATCCACCTCACAGCCCCGTTTTAGCCCCTAGCGATTTCCACCTGTTTGGTCCGCTGAAAACTCACCTTGGCGGGAGACATTTCGCGAATGATGCCAAAGTTGAATGTGAAGTGAAAACGTAGTTTAGAAAACAGAGCACGCAGTTCTATACAGCCGGTTTGGGAGAACTGATAAAACGAACGATAAGATAAGTGTTGAGAAATAAAGGGTCAATGTATGTACACAAATAAACTCGTTTCAATTGTTATCATCTTTGGTTATTTGCTGCATCTATTTGTGACTTACTTATGAACTTCCCCTCGTGTGTATCTTTTTAAGTCAGACATCGGGTCTCTGTTACTGCAATGTGTAAATTATTTATCACATCTTGAATCCATCTTTTTGTATTATTATTCTTCTCTAGCCCCCCCCCCCCTTTTCCTGGTACACTTTACTCCATAATTATCACTGTCAGATATTCACGTTTGTTTACATGCCCAAAATATTTCTTGTTCCGCACGCTTGCTTGCCTTAATAACTAATCTAGAATACTAATTTCGTGCTGGATAGATCTGTTGAAGCCCTCTCCGTTTGTACTGACTGGTAGAGTTGTTAAGTTAGTTGTATGCCCTTTTTACTGGACGTCACAGTCAATCCTAACATTTATTGGCTGTTTGTGCTATTCCTGGCAATGTTACGTTCTGTCGTTTGCCATTGTTCTCTAAACGATCGACACCCATACCATTAAGCAAAGCGATCTGCTTCTAGATCTCCTGCAACAAGCCTCACGCTCGGCTGTAACACTACCCCCGGTAGGCTTATCCTGGTCGAGTACACAATTTCCTGCAGCTAGCCTCGAGCTCGTCTGTAACACTGCCCCCCGGTAGGCTTGTACTGGTCGAGTACACAGATCTCCTGCAGCTAGCCTCGAGCTCGTCTGTAACACTACCCTCCGGTAAGCTTGTACTGGTAGAGTACACAGATCTCCTGCAGCTAGCCTCAAGCCCGTCTGTAACACTACCTCCGGTAAGCTTGTACTGGTCGAGTACACAGATCTCCTGCAGCTAGCCTCGAGCTCGGCTGTACCACTACCCCCCGGTAGAGTTGTACTGGTCGAGTTTACAGATCTCCTGCAGCTAACCTCGAGCTCGGCTGTAACACTACCCCCGGTAGGCTTGTACTGGTCGAGTACACAGATCTCCTGCAGCTAGCCTCGAGCTCGGCTGTAACACTACCCCCGGTAAGCTTGTACTGGTCTAGCACACAGATCTCCTGCAGCTAACCTCGAGCTCGGCTGTAACACTACCCCCGGTAAGCTTGTACTGGTCGAGTACACAGATCTCCTGCAGCTAACCTCGAGCTCGGCTGTAACACTACCCCCGTTAGGCTTGTACTGGTCGAGTACACAGATCTCCTGCAGCTAACCTCGAGCTCGGCTGTAACACTACCTCCGGTAAGCTTGTACTGGTCGAGTACACAGATCTCCTGCAGCTAGCCTCGAGCTCGGCTGTAACACTACCCCCGGTAGGGTTGTACTGGTCGAGTTTACAGATCTCCTGCAGCTAACCTCGAGCTCTGCTGTAACACTACCTCCGGTAAGCTTGTACTGGTCGAGTACACAGATCTCCTGCAGCTAACCTCGAGCTCGGCTGTAACACTACCCCCGGTAGGGTTGTACTGGTCGAGTTTACAGATCTCCTGCAGCTAACCTCGAGCTCTGCTGTAACACTACCCCCGGTAGGCTTGTACTGGTCGATTACACACACACAAATGCTGCCAGTGCTAAGCATTAAACTAAGTTAACTGTCTTAGTATGGAATGGGTTATCCACTACGTTAGCGTATCTGAACGTGGAGAAAATATACATTTTAAACACATAAGCAACAAACAATGTATTGCATGATTTTATGGTCTGGCATATTTCTCTGTATCTCGTCAGGTGCATACTACAGAATAATATACTATATGAAGTGAGTAAAGTAATAATACTTTAGCTGCAACACTTAAAATTGTGTTATCCCCACAGTAATTTCAATTTA
>JACEFZ010017489.1:0-117500 GCA_014155875.1 Cepaea nemoralis | reverse complement strand
ATAGACACTGACAAATAGAAAACATGGCAATAAACTCTAGGTAACTAACTATGGCTAGTCCAGTGTGCGAGTATATCATCTCGAGCTAAAGGATTTGGGCAAACACGATTACCCAGAAGCTGGGGGAATAAAACGGTAGACATTTCAGAGTAAAGAGTTTTTCAACAACATACAATCTGTATATTGTCCTGTATGATCTTCTAATTTCAGTTTCTTCCCTGTATGTATATGAGTGCCGTGCAATACCTGTGAATTTACTTTAATGGCGTCAAAAGTTTCCCAAAACTTTACGTGTAATTCAAAAAGAATGTTGTCTTCGTTTGATCACATAATGAGACACGAAGGTCAGTTATTAAAAACACTAGAAGACAAATGAGAACAAAATGTCCAGGCGCTAACAAGATCGTAGAATCATACACGAACATGGTAAATCAAGCTTATACAGAGCTGAAGGGAGTCGTTAAGAACAGAAGACGGAAGAGGGACATGGTTAGACTGATTGCGATGCCATGTTAAATATCATATAAAATCACGTCAGTGAACACTGTGTACAAGTGATAAATTATCATGAAGCTACGTAGTTGTGGATTTATTGAAGAATGGTGAGGATGACAACAATGAAGATATACTGAAAGAAGTTACCTAACAAAGAGAACTGATTACTCACATTAGAAGAAGACAAGGAGGCAAGAAGGCAGTCTACATTCTTTGAGCACGTCAAGAGAAGGGGAGAGCTGGAGCAGAGGCAGGAAGAGAGCAAGAGAGAAGATACCAGACAGTTGACATCATGACACGGAGATAGAATAGTATCTAAAATGACTGGAAGCACACGAAACAGATGGCTGTGGAAAGAAATGATCACCAACTCCACACGGCAATGACTATAAGAAGAAGAAGGGCAGAACTTTGAGATAGCCTTAGTTCTTGGAGTCAGATATGGTGTTCAGTCATACTCACCGATTGTAGTTATAACTGTTACTGAAAACATGAGAGCCCCTGGCCATGACCACTTGTATTCTGGCCCATAAGGCTGCCCATAGAGATTACAAGATCGTCCGTCGTAGCCGATAGCCAGGGTGTTGTTCCGAAATGTTTCCAGAATGCTCTTGAGCTGGATGGTCATCAGCTCCCTGGAAATACAATGACATAAGACGATGTTGCCGTGCATGTACAACAGCAGGAGCCCGTGCTAGCATATGGGTTAGCGTGCTTGCTTTCTCAGACAGCGCCCGGTTTCAATCTCCAGCAATGAAAGGATTCTGTTTTTCCTACCTGTGTGGCTCTTGGGTCAGATCAACATTAATAAATGTGTAACTTTTGAGAATGAGAACGGCGAGGAAAGGAACTGACTATCTCACGTCATTATCTCGAGTCCCAAATTTTCTGAAAGCTCACCATTTTCCGTGGCTTAGCTGTAGTGAGCGCAGTTTGACAGTCCCAACATTCTGGTCAGGAAGCAGGTCGCTTGACGTTGATTTTCACAGTGGTATGAGGCGGGCGCGCTGGCTAAGTTGATAGCGAACTGCCCTGGTAATGCCATGTGCACTGTGGGACGCGGGTACACCGCCTGGACTCGTCACTTGTCAAAATGAGTGAACGATTGGACAGCTACCGCTCCTTGCTCTCAGGCCTACAAAATGTGATAGCCCTTTCACATCGGAGGCCCATAGCAAGAAACTACTTCAGGATAATTTATTAATTCACTGTGTGCAGAGTCTGTTTAGAAAGCATTGACAAACTCATTCATTCATTCAGTAAGTAGCATGTCCTTTGTAGACCCTCGCTTCCATAACAGCCTTCTGGAAAACCTCTCTATGATAAGCAAATGTCCCGCGTCCGCTACACCCATCTGGAGACAATCCGCCACATCCTGCACACATCTTCTTTTTTGCCTTCCTCTTCCTCTTTTCCCAGGCATATACCCCTCCATGCTTGTTCTGTCCAAATTTGCTTTACGTTTCAAGTGACCAAATTATTTCAATTTTTAGTAGCCAAACTTCTTCAATATTCAGCTCTTGAGGCATGGGTGTATTTGTTCATTTCTGTATCCAAGATATTCTTAGAACCTGTCTATAACACTTATATTCAATGGCATTTACGCGCTGTTGACAAACTATTGAACATACAATTGCCTAGAAAATCATATAATCACAAATACTCAATGAACGCTGTGGTTGATTGCGATGTCCTGTAAAGAGCATACAGTATATGTCACGACGAAGGTGAAATGTTGTATCACTCTTGATGATCCTCGTAGGCGTTTCATCAATAAATCAATAAATGACGTGTAATTACACCAGTAAAGTAACCCCATTTAACTTCATCATAAATAAAGTAACGGTATACGCCAGACAGCAGGATTAAAAACCAGAAAGATTACATCCTAATTAGCAGAAGGTTTCGAAATGCGCTAACAGTCGTAATAACAGTTCCCAATGTTACAGTGATCACAGATTAATTACAGGCACACTGGGGGTAAAGTTAAAGAAAGTCAAGTATACAACCGGAAACACTAAATATGATTTGTGCAAATTGAAAACTGACAAAGAAATACAAGATAATTTTAACATAGAAGTAAAGAACACATTTGATATATTGTCTGATCTAGAGATCCTATTTCAAGATGTGGATGATCAATGAGAAATGTTGAAGAATTCAGTCAGTTTAGATGCAGAAAAAAAAACTATTCCAAAATTAAAGAAAATGGGTCGTCAGACATGGATGACTGAAGAAATTTTACAGCTAATGAAAACAAGAAGACAGAATAAAAATAATCCTGCCAAATATAAAGAAATTCACAGAAAAGTCAGAACATTATGTAAGGAGGCAAATGAAGCATGGCTCGAGAAAAATTGGATAGAAATTGAGAAACAACACAACAGTAAAAATACCAAACTAATATACAAAAGACTTCAGGAGCTTACTAAACAAAGAACGCATACATCAGCAGGCTGCGTAAAGATAAAAGATGGAAATATCATAATAGAAAAAAGATCAGATTTGTACATGTATGGTCAATCAATCAATCAATCATGTGCCATGCCGGAAAACGTGGGCGGTCATGACTCGCCATTTTACTCGATCACCAGAGTCGTGGATCAGCTCAGTATTCCTGTCTTGTCCATGCCATATTGGCCAAGCCATCCAGGTATTTTCCTCTCGGTCTTCTTCTTGGTCTGTTGGTCAGATTATGTGAAATACTTTTATGATGATAACAAAGAAGAACAGTATGATATTCAAAATAATAATGAAGGAACATCAATTTCGAAGATGGATTTTCAGAATGCCCTTAACCATATGTAATCTGGCAAGACCCCCAGTACAGACAGCATCACAACAGAAATGATTAATGCTTTAGATGAATACGGAATAGATCAAGTTACCAGACTAAAAAAAAATTGTGCATATCCTTTACAGCACATCGCTGTCAACATCAGCATCTTTCAGCTGATTGTTAATTTCTTGCAAGATTACGCTCAGTAGTTTGCCATTGCTTTCTGGGCGGCCGGCTCACATATCCCGTAAGTTACCGACGCGATTCGAACCACTGCTGATTCTCACCGTCGTCACATTACTTACGAGAGTATACGAGATTACGGAGAAAAGTTGCTAACCTCTAGGCCAGGAAGCCGGCAGTTACCAGACTGCTGAATACAATATATGCTACTGGATATATACCTCATGAATTATGTAATTCTGTATTTATTACAATCCCAAAGAAATCAAGAGCCTTGGAATGTGATCAACATCAAACAATTAGTATAATTAGTCACATCACGAAGATTTTGCTAAGAATTATGCAAAGAGTTAGGAAGAAAATACAATTTGAAATAGGAGAGGAACAATGTTGGTTTGTAGAAGGCAAGGGTACAGTAAATGCTGTGTACATACTGAGAACAGTAATTGAACGTTCTATAGTAATAAACAAAGATCTACACCTCTGCTTTATTGACTACACAAAGGCATTCGATAAAGTGAGACTTGTCGACATGATAAAGATCTACAAATTGATGGAAAAGACCTTAGACTGTAAAACACATATATTGGAAACAACAAGCTGCCATAAGAATTTATAATGAAGTAGGTCAGTATCAGCCTATTAAGAAAGGTGTGAGACGGGGATATATAATGTCTCCAGATCTTTTTTTCCCTGTATAGTGAAAATATTTTCAGAAATATAGAAGATATGGAAGGAATCAACATTGGGGGACGATACATAAATAACATTAGATATGCAGATGATACAGTCTTGATTGCAGACAATGAACAGGACCTGCAAAATGTAGTAGATGCGGTTGTTGCACACAGTTAACAACTAGGGTTAGAATTGAATTATAAGAACCGGGAAGGTTAACCCGGTCAACAAATGCCCTCAGAAGTCGGATGTGTCGGCTTAACGGCGCAAGAACGCAGCTCTGCTGTAAACAGGCACAACGCAATCACATCCGGAAAAAAAAACTCCGGATGAACGTAGAAGAAGAAGAAGAATTATAAGAAGACACAGATTATGGTCGTCACTAGGAAGGACACACCACAATGTAATATACAAGTAAATGGGCATATTCTTAAACAAGTGAATCGTTACAGCTATTTCGGAACAGTCATAACATCTGATGGCAGATGCTTTGAAGAGATTAGAACAAGAATTGCCATTGCGAAGGTAGCCTTTTGCAAGATGAAAAACATACTGACCAATAAAAAGATATCAATTGAAACGAGAAAAAGAGTGTTGAAGTGCTAAACATAACCTGTACTTTTATATGGATGTGAAGCGTGGACAATGAGCAGAAAAGCTGAAAAACATCTGATGGCTGTGGATATGTGGTTTCTGAGGAAAATGCAAAGAATACCATGGACAGACAGAAAAACTAATGGACAAGTCCTACAAGAAACAAATGAAGATCGTAAACTGATTAGAGACATTAGACGTAGACAGTCAACATTGTTTGGGCATGTTATGAGAAGAAATGACTTAGAGAACTTTGCAACAACTGGCAAAATCGAAGGGTGGAGACCCAGAGGAAGACGGAGAAGTAAATACCTGGATGGCTTGGGCACGTGGCATGGTCGAGGCAGAAACTCGGTGCTGATCCACGACTCTGGTGATCGAGTGAGGTGGCAGAACATGACCGCCCACGCTTATCGGCATGGCACATGATGGATACGCTTTCATCAAGCCTGTAGCCTAGTACATCCGGTTTCGGCAGTTGCCATTCCTAGTCTTTGAATTACCCCAGTATATTTGCAAGGCCGCCAGTCATTGAGTCTGGTTCCTACATGTCGACTTGTTCGACAGGGAAAACCCTACTAGTAGCTGCATTACCCTGGGTCTTCTTCTTCTTCTTCTTTCGTTCGCTTGAAATATGTCTATATCTGCAATTTAGTCTCTTGGATGAATTTAACTGTCTTTTTCAGTTCACACAGTGGTCCATAGAGTTTATCTTCCACTGTCGTCTCTCTAGGCCAGAAGGTTTGCCTAGATATGTTATATTTTGGGCAGTCTTGGAGTATGTGCTCTGCTGTCTGCGAAGCCAATCCACAAGTGCACATGGCTGTTTCACCAATCTTGAATTGTGTATACATGTGGTTGAGTAATCTATTGTGTCCTGTTCTGAGGCGCAGAATAATGACTTGTTCTGGACTGTTCATAACGTGGTAGTCATCTTCAGCAGGTTTTTGTGGCTTTCTGACTGATTTGATCATTCTTTTCTTTTGGTGGTATGTAACGGGCACATCAGGCTGTTCTTCTTTGGCTCCTTCCTTAGCCAATTGATCAGCTCTGTCGTTTCCGGGTACTCCACAGTGGGATGGTATCCACTGTATGGTGACCTTATGCTGACTGCTAAGTTCAGAAAGTAGTGTCCTTAGTACTGGCAATTTCCCAGACAAAAGCACCTCGAGTACTGATTTTGCATCTGTCAGTAGCACCACAGGTTGTGTACCATTGCTGGTATTTATTAATTTCTCTGTTGCTATCTTGATTGCCTCAATTTCAGCATCATAGTTATGGCAGTACTTTCCTGTCGGTACTCTGGCTGTGTCCCTAGTATTATTTTGGTATTCTATGTACACTCCCGCTCCTCCATTTCGAACAGCATTTTGTGCCGACCCATCTGTGTAGGCTCGGATCCAGAGGTCCTGTGGGTATTCTTCATCAAGGAAGCTGAGAGTGGCTGTTCTGCGCTGCACACTGATCTGTTCATCCTTGCCAAATATTCCTCTCACTTTTGTCTGGATTTGTAATGATAGTCTATGCTCATCTTTCCATGGAGTTCGCTCTGGAATAGTTGTTAGGGGGATACCAACAGTTGGCAAATCGGTGGTTTCTCTGCAGAGTCGTTTGGCCTGGTGGATAAAACTACTTCTTTTCAACCGCCCCATAGCTAGGTTTTCAAATCTGTTCTTCATAGAGTGGCCTGGCAAGCTGAGGAACTTTTCTGCTTGTATTAGCGTTTTCGTATCTCTGCGCTCACTCAGTGCTTGTGTCCTCCCCATATTCTCCATTTCCACTATAGGGGTTGATCTCATCCCTCCTGTGGTGACTCTAAGTGCTTGATTTTGCACCTTGTCCAGCTCTTGTAGTGTGGTTTTTTTATGCTGAACACCACGCAGTTGACCCATATTCCAGGTGTGGTCGTATGCTCTGTTGGTAAACTTTGCTAAGTATTTTCCCACTGGCTCCCCATGTGGTTCCACTTAGCTTTCTCAGGATGGCTATTTTCCTTCTGGCTTTTGCTACTGCTTTGTTGATGTGCTTTCTCCATGTCAGCCTGCCATCAAATGTTACTCCAAGGTATATTGGTTCTTTATCTTCTCTTAGGGGTGTTCCATTTATCTGGATGATCCCTGCCTTTTGTTTTGAAGAGAGGGTAAATAGAGTGGTGCTGCACTTGTCAGTGTTTATGCTGACACACCATCTATTTGCCCATGCAGCAAATGTATCTAAAGCTCTTTGTAGCAATTTGGTGGCCACTGATGCATGGTCATTTGTGCTCCATAAAACCAGGTCATCGGCGTACATTGCCGCTTTAATTCCATGCTGTAGATTAGCAACAAGATCATTGATGAAAATTAGAAAAAGTGTGGGGGACAAGACTCCGCCCTGGGGAACACCGTGACGCAGTAGTACTTTCTTGCTCTTGAGTCTGTCTATCTGTACTCGGGCTCTTCTTTTGTGCAAGTATGCTTTCACCCATTTGTACATTCTTCCATTGACTTTGCAGTTTCTCAGTTTCTTCATCAGACCTTCTTTCCAGACTTTGTCAAAGGCTTTCTTCAGATCTATCCATGCCGCAAGCACCAGCTTCTTCTCTTAGAATGCATCCTCAATTTCTTGAAAGAGGTAGGTTGTCTGATGTTCCGTAGAGTAGCACTGCCTACCCTGGGTCTAATTCCCACACGTCGGCCAGTTCGACAGGGAAAATCCTGCTAGTAGCGGCGTTACCCTGGGTCTAGTTCCTACACGTCGACCAGATCGACAGGGAAAACCCTGATAGTAGCTGCGTTACTCTGGGTCTAGTTCCTATACGTCGACTAGTTCGACAGGGAAAACCCTGCTAGTAGCTGCTTTACCCTGGGTCTAGTTCCTACACGTCGACCAGTTCGACAGGGAAAACCTTTCTAGTAGCCGTGTTACCCTGGAACTAGTTCCCACACGTCGACCAGTTCGACAGAGAAAACCCTGCTAGTAGCTGCGTTATCCTGGGATTAGTCCCAACACATCGACCAGTTCGACAGGGAAAACCCTGAGTGCGTTACTCTGGTACTTGTTCCTAAACGTCGGCCAGTACTACAAGGAAAACCCTGAGAATAGCTGCGTTACTCTGGGACTTGTTCCTACACGTCGACCAGTTCGACAGGGAAAACCCTGCTAGTAGCTGCGTTACCTTGAGTCTAGTTCCCACACGTCGACCAGTTCGACAGAGAAAACCCTGCTAGTAGCTGCGTTACCTTGGGCCTAGTTCCTACACGTCGACCAGTTCGGCAGTGAAAACCCTGCTAGTTAGTAGCTTCTAGAGCTGCCGGTACATGCATACAATCACAAAATAGATATAGGGCCACAGAAAGACCAAGAAAGCGATAGACAACATCGATAGTGTACTGAATAAAGACAGTAACGATACTATAAGATATCTGGCCCCTAAAGGCAAACTTAGCACCTCACCTTCCTACACAGACTTAAACACACACACGCACACACACACACACACACACACACACTATTGAAGAATCACCGTGGTAGTCCGCAAAGAAAGACAAACAACCACTACCTGAGTCATCTAGTCAAGACAAGAACACAACTAATGAAGATACGCCGTGGCTGGTAGTTGACGACTGAAGACACATATCCACAAATAGTCACCTAGTCAAGAACACAACCATAACTATCGACGTTAAACTATGAACGTTCAAGATGGAAGACACGTATCCACTACTAGTCACCTAGTCAAGAACAAAGACCTAACTATCGAAGTTAAACTACGAAAGTTCACAAAATCTAAGACACAAATCCACTAACAGAGTCACCTAGCCAATGCAAAAACCTCGTAAACTGACATCCCATTGCATTAATTACCTGTTGGATTCACTCGTAATCCCGCCACCGTAATCGTAAAAGATCTTCAGAGTTGAGTTGATGGTCTTCTCCGCCATCGGGTTGTACTCATCCCTTGACTCATAACAGATCTGCTCCTCGTTGTTCTTCTCCAGGTGCTCAAAGATGAAGCCACCAGCCACACAGTAGAGGACCACCATAACACACAAGCCCAGGTGGGAGAACAGCAACTTCATAACCGTCTTGCACAAGGAGCCTTTATCTTGACGAACAGCCATGTGTTCTCTAGATTTTTCACAAATGTCTTTCGCTGTCCTCAGTTATTGTGTTAATAAAGTATATACCCTGTGTAATATAGCCTAGATCTTACACAAATGTCCGCAAGAGCACTCGGTTAATCTATTGATGAAGTATATGCAATGTTTATTATCACCTCGATCTTTCACAAATTTCCGTCAGAGCACTAGGTTACTCTATTGATAAAGTATATAGTCTGTTTTTATAGACTAGATCTTTCAGAAATGTCCTTCCGAGTACCCGTTTACTCTTTTGATGAAGTATATACACTGTTTATTATAGCCTATATCTTTTATACGTATCCTACAGAGCACTCTGCTATTCTGTTGATAAAGTATACACTTTGTTTATTATAGCCTAGATCTTTCACAAATATCCTACAGAGCACTCTACAATTCTATTGGTAAATTATAAACTGTTTATTATAGCCTAGATCTTTCACATATATCACACAGAGCACTCTGCTATTCTATTGATGTAGGGGTGTGTGAATTTGGATTAAAGACGAGACGTTCGACTTTATTGCACAGGGTTTTATCCCATATGGCTCGATCTCTTTCCGCAGGGTGACCTGTTGACAGCGTCTCACAAAACACGAACTTTGTAGCTGTAATGGCGAGCCGCAGGAGTCTCCGAGAGAGCTACACTCGTGAACAGAATGACAAAGTCTGGGATCGAACCCTCAACTTTCACGAGGTGGGCAAATTAAACACTCCGCTACGGTGACCCCCGGATTTACAAATATTGTATTGATGAAGTTTATATAATATTTATTATCGCCGTGTATTAGCATTTGCCTGAGGAGAGCTGCCAACTTAACAATCCGAGACCGAGTAATAAATGCTACTATCAGACAGACTGTGGGATCAACACCTTGTGCCACGTTTATTAAACGACAGAAGATCAAGTGGTTTGGCCATGTCGTTAGAATGCAACATCATCAACTACCATCACTGGCCTTACATCAAAGATCATCTGCGACGAGACCACGAGGACGTCCAAGAAGAAAATGGATTGACGGCATCAGAGACATTGTACAACCACACGGAATGACACTATCCAGTGCCGTCCACCGGGCGCTGGAACGCAAATTATTCCTCACCACGACGCTTGACGGCAGAAGTGGAAGATGATGATGATGATGATGATTAGCATTTGCCACATGGAGGAAATAACCACAGTGAAATAAAAACAGCGCTATGTGCTTTACTTTCAAAGACATGTCATATATTTGTTAATCATTACTGCAGACTAAACGACATCATCATCATCATCATCATCATCATCATCATCATAATCATCGTCATCTTACACTTTTGCCGTCAAGCGTCGTGGGGAGGAATAATTGGCGTTTCAGCGCCCGATGGGTGGCGCTATATAGTGTCATTCCGTGTGCTTGTAGAATGCCATTGATGTTGTCAATCCATTTTCTTCTCTTGCTCTCATAGCAGATGCCCTTTGGTGTAGGGCCAGTGCTGGTGGTTGGTGGGGTTGCATTCTAACGAGATGGCTAAACCATTTGATCTTCTGTCTTTCAATAAATATGGCAGAATGTGCTGATCCCACTTTTCTTAGTCGGTCTCGGATAGTTAAGTTGATAGCTCTCCTCGAGCATCTCATCTCACAGTAAACAGATATTATTATAACCATGTGTTGCTTAATACACAGGGACAATAGATCATACGTGGTGCAGTGCTTGAGACACAGGGATAATAGCTGACAACACATAGTGTGTTGCTTAATACACGCAGACAATAACTATTTACACATGCTGTGTTGCTTGATACATATAGATGAACAATATCTGATCATTGCACATGAATCTTTGCTTCATACCCATGGACAATAGCCAGTCGCACATGATGTATTGATTGGGACAGAAAGAGTTAACATTATCAACGTTATATTTAGAGTGTTTGATCATCATTATCGTCGTCGTCGTCATCATCATCATCCGGTGGTTTGCCCTGTACCGAACGTTACCCCATAACAGTCTTTCGACATTGCTCTCTATCATAAGCCAGGTGATCTGCATTTTACATAAAAGACACCGTTAACGCTGATATATCAGGAAAGACACAGTTGTCACTGGTGTGTTAAGATAGAAACATTCATAAAATGTGGAAGTGATACAGGTTTTCTATTAGCCAAAACTAATAACTATTAGTTACAATAATTGTAATTATTAATCCTTACGTTATTTATTTTTAATTTAATAATTAACAAATTATTATTATTTGGTAATTAACAGCGCCGGTGGGACGTGGGTTCGTCGCCTGCAGTTGTTGTCTAGCTAAGTTAGCTTAAATCTGGCCACCTATTCCTTCCTCCCTGCATTCAGGCTTACAAAATGCGCTGACCCCATCACATCACAAACCCATAATAGCAAAATGCTTCTGGGTAAAAAGATAATAATATAAATAAAAATTAACAAAAACAAAACAATGTTTGCCTTTTACAGAATATACAGAGAATGTTATTTAAAGAAATATACAACAGAACACGGACACTTATCCACTTTCTGCTGTTTCACACATCTTAAGTTTTACATGCTATTTCACACATCTTAAGTTTTACATGGTATTTCACACATCTTAAGTTTTTTACACGGTATAACGCGTAAGCCAAATGTATCTTCTGAGTCTAATCCCGCCGGTGGAATCACACTTCTAGAATAAATTGTGAGCCATAACAGAGATCCGAAAGCTGCACCGAGGGCGATGTTCTGATTTCTGGAACGAGTGATGCAGACGTCATAGAGCGCTATCGATATATCGATTGATTGAATATTTGTCCTCTCGTTTCTGCGTGTTTCTTGTAACCAACCCCGTGTCTGCCGGATCTTGGTCTATTTAGATGTGGATTTAATACGTTCTTGTTGCCTCCTTACTGACGAACCAGACTTGCAGCCATTGTCCTTATATGAGGGGGCTTCAAATGACTACCTTAAAAGTGTGATGGAAATTACAATAACACTGTCTTGTAACCTGTCAGTATTGTTGTTAAGGATGTCAAGAGGGTTAAGCATTTGACATCACGAGGCAGATTAACATGATAAATCATACGAATAGTCTATAGATTGTCGCCCCACTTTTGACATGCACCAAAGAGGAGTGCGTTCTGTTATTCGTTTTTTTTTTTTTTAAATTAGTGAAGGGGTGCTTTAGAAATTCACCGGAGAATGAAGGTCCAGTATGGTGATATATACCTGTCAATCCAGCAAGAGTATGGGTTGAGTAAGACGTTTCGACCAGCAATCAAATCCAAACAACGCGGAATTCTCAGTAAAGGTGTCCTTTTGCAGACTGATAATGCTCGACCCCATATTGCCAGTGCATTGGTTGAAACCATCGAAGACCGCTACTTTCAGTTTTTACCACATTCCCCCGTACTCGCCAGACCTAGTTCCAAGTCTTATAATTTCCACATGTTTGGACAACTCAGTTTTTCATTTGAAGCCCTCTCGTGGGTTAATACGGTTAGGCCCGATAGGCAAATGTAGATTGCAAGTAAAATTGACGTCTGCAGTGTTTATCATCATCATCATCATCATCATCATAATCATCATCATCATCATCATCATCATCATCATCATCATCATGCGCCTTGCCAGCTAGCGTGCATGTCTCTCCGTAGATCTCGGTCTTGGGTATACTGGGATTTTCTTATTGGTAGTTGATCAATTCTGCTGATGATATCCCTCCGTGGCACCGTCTCAGTCCGTTAAACATCTTTGCTTTCCGTTTACTTCTACCTTTTCTCCCACTCATCTTCCAGATGTCAAGATGTTTTCTAATGTCTTTCTTCTCATTATGTGATATAAGAATGTTGTTTGTCACTTTCATATAGTTTTATACAGTGTTCCAATTTGTTGAATGTCACACATACACATCCCATGTGCGGCGTATACTCAGCAACAAAATAACCGCTTCCCTCTCCCTATGTCCAGTATACCAATGGTAATACGGCTTTTCAAAACAATGTATTCCCTTGGTGAATTTACACACAGAAGCCACAAACAAGAGGTTTTAATATGCGTGACATATTTCGCTGCATTTCGTCGGGTGTATACTGCAGAACTAAGTATAACATTAATTTTTTTTCAGTTCGGATGCTGATGACTTCGTGTTAATTTGTGATTACCGAGGGCACAACTAACCTCCACATGTGTAAACTACTTATAACTATGTGTTTTAAGTATTTGAGCCAAAGTATAATTAATTTATTCACTTTATATCTTATATAATGTGTTTAATTTAGATATAGTTCAGTGTTTTGTGAACAACTATCTGCGTAAATTCTTGAGAACTGTATTAAATGTAAAATACAGTCAGAATAAATAATCATACGTTATTTTAAGATGGAATTGTGGGATATGTAAAACGTCAGTAAAAGTAACTATACACGTATGTCAGAAAAAAATCGTATGAGATGTAAAATGTCAATGAAAATATCAGTTGTTCGGGAACCATTGAAGCCACTGAGATAGCACATAAACAAACACGCAGCCATTGATTGGTGCTCTTAAGAGCAACAGAAAGAAGCAGAGATTAGAGGACGCACTAAACAACATAAACCCTGGGGTGTCGAGTTGGCCATGGGCTGAAGCACTTGTTCATGCAGCCGAGAGAATATGATCGAATCCCCATATAGTAGTAATAGCTTTCGATGTTTATATTGTCTAGTTTTTCCTCTAATACTTCATATTTCTTACATTTTCATCGGTGCCAATCAGCAGGCTTGTCCATGGGAATGGGACAGTAGCCATGTCATAGCAACTCTTTTAAAGACCTTTTTAAAGCCTTTTATCCTTAATTTTTTTATATACTTGTATCAGTTCTTTATCTCGTGGTGGGACACCGGATAAATTAATAAATACGCTCATGCGATCATATTACCAACGTTTCAATGCCCATTTAAAAAAACAATTACTCGCATTAATTTAATGAAGATGATGATGAATTCTTAAACCACATAATATTGTTCAGATTAAAGGAATGCTGTACATACATGAGAAATTCAAAACTTTTATTTGACAAACTAGAAATTGATGGTACTACATCTCATTTAATTTTGCTGTTTATACTTCCTCTTAGACGATCAGTTGTACAAAGCTATTGACATTGTTGATATTGATGAAGAAATTGCCAGTAGCATGATGAAGAAATATTGTCAGAACTTTCAGAAAATTATTGGAGAACAACTTTGGCCTTATTGCGGCAGTTCTTTGGCAGTTACTGCAGCATTCCTTACTGGAGTTGACATTAAAGCCAAAATAGAAGACAAGGTCAAGTCAGTTGTTACTAAGAAGAAAGGGAATGTGGACACCAATAAATGGGCCAATGATTGGATCGCTTTTTCTAAGTCTGTTGTTCCAACTGTTATTTCATTCAGCAAAGATTTAAATCTTTCTTCTGAATCATCTGCTGTATGTGAAGTAGCAGGAGTTGTAGAACAAAAGCTGAAAAGTGATTTTAGCTTATTTTTTGATCCTGCACCAAACAAACACTTAAGTTTGATGACCCCAGAAACAAATGCCTTGAAGATGAAGTCACCATGTTTCAAAAATTACGGCAACCAACTTCACAACCATTAAATTATTGGAAACATGAACATAGATTTCCACTGCTAACAGCAAGTGCGAAAATTGTCTTGGCCATACCAGTGTCCTCAGCGGCAGTAGAGCACTTATTTAGTGCAGCTGGATTGTTGTTAAATAAGTTACGAAAACGGATGTTACCAGCTCTCGTTATAAACTCTGTGTATATCAGATTTGCATGTAAGATGAAAATTGTGGAAATGGTTCAGGGATTACCTGGATTAACTGAATTATTAGAAACAGTCGATCAGCGGGAAATTGATAACGTGCTGAATTAGCAGAGTGACTCTGAAAAAGAATGAGAGTGTCAGAATGACACTGAATTGTCATATTTAGATTAAACTTTGTTTTAATAAAAAAAAAACACTCTTGAATATTAAAATTAATAAATTCTGTTGTTTTACATGTCTCTTTGTACATGTAGTCCTATTTAGTAGACGCTAATCCTAAACTTTCATAAATTTCATAATTTTAATTGAACTGTATTCCATATTAGTATTATCATGGGAATCCCATGGGATGGGATGGGACAGGCAAAATGACCGTGGGATGGGATGGGAATGAGACTGAAAAATGTGTCCATGGACAAGCCTGCCAATCAGTCTATTTGTCGGAGAAAACGAATCCTGTCCCTTCTGGGAATTGAACCCAAACCACTGTCTTTGCAAGCAAGCGCACTGACCACTTGGTCACCGAAGCCCTGGCATAGTACATGCCGGAATATAAAGCATCATCAAACTGGCAAAGGTAAAATTAGTCCTCAGGTGTAGCAGATACTGTTGTTGGGGTGTGACCTCCGAGTCGCACAGGTCGTCACAATCATCCCGACTTTGCTGGATTGATGCCTAACCACTTTCTTGGCAGACAAGTGCACTACGGAGGCATTCGATGTAGAATCCAGGACAAGTCACGAGAACAGACAGAAACATCTTGTCTGGCAAATATAGGAGATCACTCTATAGAAAATCAATAATAAACTGCGTAAGACTTCTAGGGGCCCTAATCAAACAACAACCACATAAAATGTCAACAATGGAAAGCTTTTAGCTGGTGTTTTTATTCTTCCCTTTATTTTAGCCATTGTTGCAATTGTGCTAGATGCGGAATGAATACAGAAGCAAATGTTTGATTTTCTGTAATATATGTTCTTATTGTGGACAATAAACAATAGTAAAGTGGTCTCAATGACTCATTACTACTTTTCTGAATGAAAAACTTCTTAATTAATCAATTGTTTTCTTTCGTTTCTCTTATTATCAAAAAGGACTGAACAGTTGTTGTTTTTTTAACCTTCTACGTTAGTATCAGAGGTATTAATTTGAGACATACGGTAATGGTACAATTAAGTAATGGTACAACTATTTTGGTACAATGTTAATATCATATGGGAGGTACATCACACCAAAATAAAGAGTAGAATATAATATGCGAGGAGGTCACCATGGCCGAATGAATAAGAACGCTCGCTCTTAAACTTCCGGTGTGCTGATGCCGAGGTAACTACGCCGGTCAGCTGGACTAACATCTTGTCTTCTCGTCCTTGACTTGGGGACGTAAATTACAAGTACTTAAGAAGTCGGAGTAGGTTCTCCTGATGGCGAGGAGCACTGGTAATAGGAAAAGCTAATCCACATGCAAAAATCAGTCAAGTATACTAGAAGTAGTAGTTCGTGTATGGTCCAATAAGTGAGTTCAAATGTTAACACGTGACATTGATACCTAGGCCAGTAGCATATATATATATATATATATATATATTGTATATGATAGCGATAAATATGTGGTTTTATAGATTTAGACTAAAATACCTTGAACAACCAAAATGAGTAATCTATATATTATAAAAAGGCTAAGACATAAAGGCGACTTATCATAAACATCAGAAACATAAATATTTTTGACAACAATATGAGAAGAGACAGCTTGCAAGGCATTATGAAAACTGTACGGATTCTTAGCGCTTGTAGGATTGTCCCGAGTACAATGAAATGATGTCGGTTCTTAACACAACTCAACTCAACTCTGTTGAGAGAGAGAGAGAGAGAGAGAGAGAGAGAGAGAGAGAGAGAGAGAGAGAGAGGGAGAGGGAGAGTGAGAGAGATAGAGAGAGAGAGAGAGAGGGAGAGGGAGAGTGAGAGAGAGAGAGAGAGAGAGAGAGAGAGAGAGAGAGAGAGAGAGAGAGAGAGAGAGAGTAACAGAGGACGACGGCAAGAGAAGTCTCGAAATAGCATTCACTTTGGCTTGGAAAAATTTCAACACACGAGGTAATACATTCTCATAGTAAATAAACACATTCACAGGTATTGATTGGCGTTCTTAGAAGTAGAAGAAAGAAATCAAGATTAGAGGATACACTAGACAATAGCGGTGTTCGAACATGTCAATTCGAAATAACGACAGCGCCTGGCAGCAGGGACAAAGGGCTATGGAATGCTGACAAAATGCGTATCTAATAATTGAAACAGCATCGCAGTCCACAGAATGTGTATATTAACCAAGCCTGTGTCAAATAACAATCACACAAACACACCAGTCTGTAATGTTGTGTCGGATACAGATAAGTAACCTTAATATTTTAATGTAGTGTTTTCATGTAGTTGTGTGTCGGTTTGTGTTTGTGTGTTCTGTGCCGAAGAAAGCTTTAGCCGCAACGTCCATTTTATTTCTTGTAATCGTGTTCTAGTACAGCTCACAATCTACTTCTTGTAGTTTGGTATTCATCTAGTTTATTAAACAATATAAAATGACACAAAGCAGTGCAGCTTTACATAACAGAATTAAGACACATACAGGACGTTGCGGCGATTAGCCTTCATCAGCAAACAAACACAAACATATAGTCAAGGAGATCTCCTGTGACTACATCAGTTCCGATCTGTAAGCAACTCAGAAAATCTCCCATGTATTCTTTTATACCCGGTGATAGGTGTTACGGTTCAGTGAGCACATTGAAAGAAAAGGGGGGGGGGGGGGCGGAGGCAGGAGGGCAGGACGGTAACTAGTTCAGTTCTCATTTTCTCTTCATTGCTTTCATTGTTTCATCCTTTTGTTCTTCTCGTCCTTTCGTCACCTTCTGATGTAGTCACAGGAGATCTCCTCTGTAGTTGATGATAATGGTCGTGGGTTATGTCTGTTTCTTATTGGCTTTAGTTTTATTTAAAGCACAAGTAACTTCGAATAGTCTTCGTTTCCTTCTTCTTCCCCTCCGTCTGTTTCTTCGCGTGTATAAAAGGAGGGCAGAATGTTAAACGCGCCTCCGTGCCCATTTCTCAACCCTTTGACGATAGTTTGTTCATTCGTTCTTTCTTTTGTCTTCTCTTCTTCCGATTGTTTCTTATGAGAAATAATTTCACGTATGTTACTCTGCGTTCTTATCGTTATTAGTGTGTGTGTGTGTGTGTGTGTGTGTGTCTGTGTGTGTGTGTGTGTGTGTGTGTGTTTTG
Source organism: Cepaea nemoralis (assembly GCA_014155875.1). Taxonomy (NCBI): domain Eukaryota; kingdom Metazoa; phylum Mollusca; class Gastropoda; order Stylommatophora; family Helicidae; genus Cepaea; species Cepaea nemoralis. Next base: position 99,607 of record JACEFZ010017489.1, on the reverse strand, counting down.
GTTTTTTTTGGGGGGGAGAGGGGGGGGGGGGGGTCCTACTTTTATGTGCGCTCATTAATACCTGTACATGTGTTTCTCACGCTTTTTTCAATGACCCCAAGGGTTTCCCAATAACTGACATGTCTGGGTATGTTTCTTAGGGTCTGGATATGAACAAAAATGTTCTAGGAACATTCTATGCTCCTCAAATATCGCAGTATCTTTTATACCACAATTAATGTAGTGGTGTGGCATTCAGCTGAAATCGTTTACAGGTGACCAGTGGAAAACTTCACAGGGGGCATAACCCGTTAGTTACTGTCCTAATAATAAATATTTGTTTACCTACCCTTATAGTTCTTTTGCGACCACTGTCACGTTTTTAGTTGCATATCCTTTACATGACGTTGCAGTCAGGCCAAGCATTTTTTTTTTTTTTTTTTTGTGGCTGTTTGTGATTGTAGGGCAAGCTTTACTTTCAGTAATTTGTCATTAATTTATGAAGGACCAGTACTCATACCATTGAATGAAAATCAACTCACGGCGGTCTTCTTCAATATCGACCGCAGCTGTGTTTCAAACGCGGTGTGCGGAATTATGAATTGCGTTCTTCTTCTTCTTCTTCTTCTTCTTCTTCTTCTTCTTCTTCTTCTTCTTCTTCATCATCATCATCATCATCTGCTGTCTTTATCATGATGCAAACACTGTGTTATGTCCGTTTACAGAGAACCTGCAATATTTCCTCGTTTCGACTTTCATATTCCACTTCTGCATAGCAATTTTCGGCATCACAATCACATAAATGTAGCCCACATGTTGTCTAATCAAATAACAATTTCCAAATTTGTGTAGACCAATCAGCTTTCGATGAGTGAAGCGGTCAATAATACACCGGCCGCCTTTATGTCCCAGAAAATGCCCTGGGACCAGTTTTATACTGCGTCAATCTGAAAGTCGAAGTCAAGTTTTAAAAACACATTCACTGATGGGGATTCGAACAATACGACTACCGAGAGACAATAGAGGTTGCTTTTCCACCGTGCCACCTGGTATCCGACATTGAAATACGTGACAGTCTTTCAACACCTTAAAAAATCCTTACAGGTGGGAAAAGTCGAAGGCAGGTGAGCAAATGTAAGCAACGATGCAAGCGGTTAAGATATGGACAGGAGATGAACTATCAGCAGTCGTACAGAGGAACAGTCAAATTGAGTAGAACTGAAAACTCTGGAGCACATGATCTCAGAAAGACAGCAGAGCGAGATCAAACCATTGATGCTAACACCTCTCTCAAAGCCATCTCACCAAAATACACACGAACATTAAATGAAAAAAGAAAGGCAAACACCGAAAACCTCAACTTAGATATGTAAATAAACTATGGAAACTGGTAAATACCATGAACAATGAAAGACCCATTTAAAATTAAAAAAACCTGTAAGTGATAATTAAACAGGGAAACGCCTTGCTTGCAGAAGAAACCCTGCAAATGCACTAATGTTTGTTTGTGCAAACTACACTGGTGTCACAAGAGAACAAGAAAATGTTATTAAGCCGAACATACAATAATAACACAGAGTTAGCACCAGAATATATAATATCAACTTTAAACATGGAAGAAATGGAATTAGCAGCGAGAGCCTTCAAAACGACGAAATCTCATGGAAATGATGGAATTGCACACGAAACGCTAACACTACGTAGTAGTAGTAGTAGTAGTAGTAGTAGTAGTAGTAGTAGTAGTAGTAGTAGTAGTAGTAGTAGTAGTAGTAGTAGTAGTAGTAGTAGTAGTCGTAGTAGCAGCAGCAGCAGCAGCAGCAGTAGTAGTAGTAGTAGTAGTAGTAGTAGTAGTAGTAGTAGTAGTAGTAGTAGTAGTAGTAGTAGTAGTAGTAGTAGTAGTAACTGTTGTTGTTGTTGTTTTTGTTGTTGTTGGTGGTGGTGGTGGTGGTGGTGGTGGTGGTATTAGTAGTAGTAGTAGTAGTAGTAGTAGTAGTAGTAGTAGTAGTAGTAGTAGTAGTAGTAGTAGTAGTAGTAGTAGTAGTAGTAGTAGTAGTAGTAGTAGTAGTAGTAGTAGTAAACACAAAGTAAATAATCAAATAATTTGAATAAGAGCAGGTGATCTGTAGGATTTAGTCACTGATGACTAGTTGTAGCAGCAGCCGTAGTATCTGTAGTCTTGGTGGTGGTGGTGGTGGTGGTGGTGGTGGTGGTGGTGGTGGTGGTGGTGGTGGTGGTGGTGGTGGAGTTGGTTGTGATGGAGGTGATGTTGGTGGTGGTGGTCGTCGTCGTCGTCGTCGTCGTCGTGGTCGTGGTGGTCGTGGTCGTGGTGGTCGTGGTGGAGTTGTTGTGATGGAGGTGATGGTGGGGGTGGTGGGGGTGGTGGTCGTCGTCGTCGTCGTCGTCGTCGTCGTGGTGGTCGTGGTGGTCGTGGTCGTGGTGGTCGTGGTGGAGTTGTTTGTGATGGAGGTGATGGTGGGGGTGGTGGTGGTGGCGGTGGTCATGGAGGTGATGGTGGTGGCGGTGATGGTGACGGCAGTAGTAGCCGTAGTAGTAATAGTAGTAGTAGTAGTAGTAGTAGTAGTAGTAGTAGTAGTAGTAGTAGTAGTAGTAGTAGTAGTAGTAGTAGTAGTAGTAGTAGTAGTAGTAGATAGTAGTAGTAAACACAAAGTAAACAATGCAATAATTTGAATAAGAGCAGGTGGAATATGGGATTTAGTCTAATAGTAGCAGCAGTGGTAGTATCTGTAATCTTGGTGGTGGTGGTGGTTGGGTGGTGTTGGAGGTGATGGTGGGGGTGTTGATGTTGGTGGTGGTGGTGGTGGTAGCTGTAGTAGTAAACACAATGTATACATTCAAATCAAGAATTTGAATAAGGGCAGGTGATGGCTAGGATTCAGTCACTTGTGACAGAGGCCGCGTGTCCCAGCAACACGTGCCCACTATCTACTCAAGTGAAGATACTATCTGGAGAATGTCATTGAAAATCTCCCAAGTTATCAAGACTCATTTGCCTTCGCTGGATAAACTTTCCCGTGATCTAATGCTCGAGGAGATGACCTTGTGTTCCTCGAGCTTCTCGAGGACTCATCGTGTTAGAACTCTGCTCCTTGAGATGTTGTTGATTGCTGTTTTGTGGACACAACGCTGATATCCCGTTATAGCGCGAACAAGAAAGACATCAACTGATCTTAAAGAAGATGTGAATTAAATGTGGAGGAGCAAGGACAGCGAGGTCAAATAAAGGGGTGAAAATACCACACACACAATGTTGCGTGGGCAAGTGGGGGAGTAGATAAAGGAGAAGGCGTATAGTTTCGCACAACAGACAATAGCTTCACTGTAGGGATTTTCAAACTGCTAGTGGAATGGGGGTTAGTGCGATAAAATAATATATTGGGATATGTACAAAACGTGGAGCCGCTATGGAGTAGTTAGTGTCTAGGGTCTTGACTGTCGGCCCGTTTATCATGCGTTGGAAACTGCACCGAGGCGTATATTTTAAATTAACCTGGGCTCCTATGTCAATCCATCCTTTAATTGATACTAGGAAATGTCTTAGGAAGTAAAGACGGTCGGCAGTGAAACTGACTACATCACCTTCCGAGTGACGATTGGTATTTTAGAAAGTATGGCCCAAGCATCCAAATGTCTAATGCGCTTGAAGGCTTTAAAAGGATCAGATATATCTTTGTCAACTGAGATGTGCAAGGTGTCTAGCCACTACTTTACCGGTGATCCCAAAGATATATTACATAATATATGTTTAATCTTGTGAAATGAAAGCTGCTTTTTCAGTTTCCCAGATTCTGCTAAATAATTTAAGGCAGTAATGTTGTTGAGGTGTTTATGTTAGTTTTAACAGGCTCTGCTGGGATACAATATGGACCAGCAGCTTTCTCATCCTTCAGAAGTTTGACAGCTTTTCTAATATTTTCTTAAGATGGTTCTGGCATTTGGCATCCAGCTCCACTTCTAGAGGGTGGATATCAGGAAGATTTTCTGTGACTAATCTATTCTAGCGTGTCTCAAAGTATTCAGCTTCTCTATTGAACTGGTCTTTTATATTAGTGAGAACTTCTCCATTTATATTTGTGATCAGTCCGCTTAGCTGCTTTTATTTTTCTGCTATCTTCCTTGTGCTACTGTAAAGGTCTCTGGAATTTCCTTTCGATGTTGCATCTTCTGCCTCTCTTGTTAGGTCATCTATATATTTTTTCTTTTATCCGCCCCTATCCACTTTGTAACTTCTTTATTAGCCTCTGTGCATTTCTCTTGGGCCCTCGCTTTCGTATCTCTGGTTTTATTATTATGTAAATTATTTTTCTTTTCATTTCTAAAAGTTTTAAGGGTTTCCGATTTTATTCATGCTTTATGTTTATATTCCATTTTGCCAAGGACTTCTAAACATGATTCACTTCATATGTTTTAGCCTGTTGCCACTTACTTAAGTACTCATTTCATCTACTAAATGTTGCAAGTCCTGGTACGTTTAAGAGACAGTGACCATAAATTGTTTCTTACTTTTGCTTTGTTTGTTTGTTGTTGTTGCTGTGTTGTTGTTTTTTTAAACTGAGATGCCCTACATTGTATTTATTTCTGTGTTTATAAAATGGTATGTATCTTTTAAGTTTATTTAATTTTCCTTATCACTAAAAGATAATTCCGCTGATATACCCTTACTGACGTGTACATTTTCTTGTTGATACAGATATTGTCATTTCGATGATTTGTACTCTGGTCAACTGAAGACCAAGTTATATTATATATTCTTTTATATGACAAAATACGTCCGCCTATGTTGTAATGATTCACTGATCAGAAATTAGCGAATAACTCTCCATTTTCGTTCAATACCCTATGTTTGTATATTTCCCATGACTTCTGAAATCCCGTGTTACCAGATCCTATACTCGGCATTTGGGTCGCCTATCACAATTTGGAATTTTGGATTATTTTTTATTGCGTATAATTTTTTGCAGTTTCGTGTAAAAGTCTTCCTTAATTGATTTATCCTTGTCATTTGTGAGTGAGTAACTCTTTATTACAATTATGTATGTTTTTTTTCCTTCCATTTTCATTGTTCTAAAGGCTGCTGCTATTAATTTCAAACTTACTGCTTCCCATGCAAATAATGCTTTCTCTGTCTCTTTAGATAACATTATGTCCATATTCGTCAGGCATTAGCCAGATGTGACTGAGCTATCGTAAAACAGTAGACGGTACCACTTGCTTTCTGTTAGCGCTGAATATTGGGCGATCACCATACCCGACACCCCACATTGTGTCAGTGGCTTCGGGCGGAGTAGCGCAAGTGAGAGGATACAAGCCTTATTCTAGTGCGAGGAAATGCAACTTAAAGATTAAATGTCATGGCATGGCAGACCAGGCCCTAAGGCTTCGTCAACGACTGGTCTAGGATCGAAGCTCAGACAGACGGACAGTTAGAGCTTTGCTTATCCGAGAGCTTCTGCAGCTTGCTGTTTTCCAGATGCTTTGATGTATCTTTCCTCTAGAGTAACCTAGACAGGCCGATTGAGGGATCATGCTGCATGAGTAAATCATGGTCTCTACAATCCAGCCCAGGCTTTGTGCTATGGAGAGGTATAGCATTCGCTGTCGCCATGGGCTGTAGTTATTATGTCTTATGACTTATGTAACAAACTATCATCTGTCAAGACAAGGTGCCAGTGATTCCTTTATTGTATGGGGCATTTTCCTCTGTATGCACTGAAAACAGCACTGCTTCACCTGTGCTTAGCAACTGTCTGCCTGTTACGTTCCCCTTTATCTCAAAATGCCAGTCTCATAGTATTTCATCTCCTCCACAGTGTGGGTTGTTCTCCCCAATTCATACATTGTTTTAATATTCTAGATTCTGGAAATTTTCCTAGGTGAAAGGAAGATGTGAAAATCTGCTATTCTAACTCCTTGTGCTTTTTCCGTATCGCACAATACCTCTTCTAGAAGAGTACCCCTTTCCTTTTGGTTGGCTTGTTTATACTTCTTTCTTTACCTTTAGGTTTATTCACAAATGGTCACTTTAAGAATGATTTTGAAGTTAATGTTTTATTACGGAAAGGGAAAGTTAATCCCACGCCCAACTCTCCCTTGTTGCCTCTTGCGACATCTATGGCAGTTTACACGGTGTTACTTTGGTTTGATTCTCTCAAGGGAGCCGGCAACATATCGGTAAAAACCGCCTTAGTCACTGCCCACGACATGTATATTAGGCTAGTCTCATCTCATCTCATCTTGTTGCTCTTGCACCTTACGTTGTCGAGGTGAGGCATAAACAGTGGGAGAGCGCCCGTTCATGGGCTTCATGCATCGACATTCCCATGGATTCTGTTATTCCCTCTATCCATCGTTTACATGATCGGTCTCTTCTTCTGGTTCAGAGGCCGACCATGTATAACTAGACTGCAGTATTACTACGATTCGTTGCTTCTTTTTGGGGTTCCGGTAGCATACGGGAGTAAAACATCTGATGGTAGCATACGGGAGTAAAACATCTGATGGTAGCATACGGGAGTAAAACATCTGATGGTAGCATACGGGAGTAAAACATCTGATGGTAGCATACGGGAGTAAAACATCTGATGGTAGCATACGGGAGTACAACATCTGATGGTAGCATACGGGAGTAAAACATCTGATGGTAGCATACGGGAGTACAACATCTGATGATAGCAAAACACCTTGTGGAGAACATACAGAACGTCAAGTCGACATAAACACAAATGAGACAGCGCTACTAGAAGCAATGGAAAGCCTCAAATACTCGTATACTAAAGAAGTTAGATGATGTCAGTCAAGTTTTTTTGGGTATATTGTGCGGAAAAATAAACGTCCAAGCTTAGCGGCGACTGTAAAAATGGATGCGTTATGAACAAGAAGAGGGTACATATCTAGACGGTGTGGCCAAGCGACATTATCGATGATCGGGACAAGAAAGAAGACCTGATCCGAGACAGGTGATCGTGTGTGATGCCGCATCATAACTGCCAATGCTAACGGGCATAATGGTAATAATAAATACTACAGTAATTCACGAAAGAAATAAAATGCAAAACAAAAGTCATAAAGAGTAGGTCACGATTCTCTCTCTCTCTCTCTCTCTCTCTCTCTCTCTCTCTCTCTCTCTCTCTCTCTCTCTCTCTCATTCTCTGCCTATCTATATCTCTCCCTCTCTGTGCCTCTCTCTCTATTTCTCTCTCTCTCTCTCTCTCTCTCTCTCTCTCTCTCTCTCTCTCTCTCTCCCTCGCTCTCGTTATTTATATCTGTGAATCTTTCTCGCCATCTCTCCCGATCTCTCCTTCTCTCAAACACACACGCACACGCACGCGCACGCGCGTACGCGCGCACGCACGCACACACACACACGCACACACTCAATCCAGACACTGTGTCTTCGTTTTCAAATTAATAACGAAATATTACTGCAAAAGGTTACTGTCATTTCAAAATCCAACGCCAACTCTATCCTATGTGTTCCAGATTCCCCTATAACACACAAATAAATGCAATCCGTCACTGCGATAACAGCCAGCGACAAGGCCAGAACGGGCCAGTCTGAAAGGAAGCATTTCTAAGACATAAACAGCATTGAGAATACTTGCACTGGCCAGTGTGTTCGTGGGATTCTTCCGTTAACAATAACAGCGAGCTGTATACAAGTACCCTTCAGTTGTTCCCCCTCTCTATGTCGTTTCAACAACAGAGATTAGGATAACGTATCTTATTTATTCTGACAAATCTAGAAATGGTGATAAAGACAAGAGAGATGAACGAGACATGCATTTGACTATGAACAACTGTTTACTGTTAATGTATTATTTGGCTGATGCGTGTGTGGGCACGGTAATACCTTAGTTTTCTAACGCCAACGCTTCTGGTTTAATTCGCCGTGAACAATATGTGTGGCTTCAGTTTGGCTGTGTGTGTATATGTGTGTATATGTGTGTATATGTGTGTGTATATGTGTGTATATGTGTGTATATGTGTGTATATGTGTGTATATGTGTGTGTATGTGTGTGTATATGTGTGTGTATACGAGTGTATGTGTGCAAGTAGAAAGGAAGAACCTAGCGTTGTGGTTAGTGTGTTTTATCAAAAACGGGGAGAGAGGGGATAGGCATAAATTTCGAAAACGGCGGCATTTGTTGTTTCGACCAGTGCAAACAAGTTCGGGGTCGACCCAGCCTGATGTTATGTTACAGTTAGCTGCATGGTCTTTCATAAGACAAGGCAATCAACCCCAGCATGTTTTAGCTGTTAGTGAATTTCTAGATGGTAAAGTATTGATTGCAGACAATGAGCAGGATCTGCAACAATTAGTAGATGCAGTTGTTGCACACAGTAAACAACTGGGGTTAGAATTCAATTTAAAAATACACAGATTATGATCGTCACTAGGAAGAAAGAAATAACACAATGTGATATACAAGTAAATGAGAATATTCTTCAAGAAGTTAATCTGTACAATTATCTCGGAGCAGTCATAACATCTGATGGGAGATGCCTTGAAGAGATTAGAACAAGAATCGTCATGATGAAAGTAGCCTTTAGCAAGATGAAAAACATACTAACCAATAAAAAGATGTCAATTGAAACGAGAAAAAGAGTGTTGAGGTGCAACATAGAGCCTGCACTTTTGTATGGATGTGAAACTTGGACATTGAGCAGTCTAGCTGAAAAACATCTGATGGCTGTGGAACTGTGGTTTCTGAGGAAAATGCAAAGAACACCATGGACAGACAGAAAGACCAATGACGAAGTGCTACAGGAGACAAATGAAAATCGTAAATTGATTAGAGAAATTAGACGTAGACAGTCATATTTGTTGGGTATGATATGAAAAGAAATGAATTGGAGAACTTGGTGACAACTGGCAAGATTGAAGGGAAGAGACCAAGGGGAAGACCGAGAAGTAAATACCTGGATGGCTTGGCCATATGGCATGATCGAAACAGGAACACTGAGCTGATCACGACTCTGGTGATCAAGTAAAATGGTGAGTCATGACCGCCCAAGCTTTCTGGCATGGCACATGATGGATGAATGGAATTTCTAGCAAATTTTACATTCAGTGGTTTGCCATTGCTTTCTGAACTGCCGACGCTCACACCATTGTGTAAATAGAACGCAACACGGTTTGCTTCCAAGTCCCCTGTCGCTGACTTCGAACCCGGTATGTCAAAATTGTGTAACTGTTCACTGTCCCTAAGCAAATAAACGCCGACCATCACACAGATGGTACCGGATAATATTTCAGAATGCTCTGGCAAGTGTTTGGGAAGGACAGGCGGAGAAGAAGGAAACTGACAAGCCTGTCTCGTTACTCCTTAGCTTAGAATAAAACCAAATTGTGTTGCATATCCCTTTGCCATTGCTTTCTGAACGACCGGCCCCTATACCTTTTTAGAAAAAACCAGCATCGCCGTGTTTCGAACCCGGGTATACGGGCTCACAAACCGCGTTCGCAAGCCCTCAGCCACAGAGACCGGTTAGAATGAGAAGTAATAAAAACTCCGTCACTAAGCAAGCCCGACAGGAGATTCTGATCGTCAGATGTGGTCTCCATACCCGCAATGTTTCCGCCCTTTAATCTTCATGACACTGGAAAGGGAGTGGGGAGATCACCCGGATCATGACTCCGTGTCTTTCTCCTGCCGTGAATTCGTACCCTGGTTCACAACGTTCAATACGTTTTTCCATTTGTCCCACACATACGCATTGTGCCTGCTCCATAGTCACAACACCCTCGGGGAGGAAGACATCGTGCACCCGGTGCTTCGTCTTCGGCCGTGAGAAGCCAGCTTCTTCCCCGACCGTTAACCTCTGTCGTCACCCCCGAGCCTAACACTCAGACTACAACGGTAATACCTACCTTTAACTGTAAACAAGACTGGATGGTGTCTCTACATCAGGCTGGGCCTTTGATGTGGCAGCGAGTGTTCTGACACTGGCCTAGACCTTGTAGCTTCGCCATAAAGATGTTGCCTGTCCACAGACTGTGTCCCAGTTTGGTTGACGTTCTAAGGGTCGCTAAGCCTTTCTGCAGATGTGAAACTCCAGTCATGCGCACGCCGCTGGTTTCTGAGCTTGGAGAAGGGAATGAGAACTCTGCACTACAGTGCACGTGATCATGGTCTTTCAGTTTATGTTGTGAGGAAGTCTCCACAACAACCTGACTCCCACAGATGTAAGAACTGTCTACAGTGCAGGCGAGCTCAACGTCACCCCACCAAACTCTGAGTTCACTGTCTTCCATAGGAAGTTGGTTCAACGACCGTCGACCTACCGGTCTGCCACCCAACAAACTAACCAACGACTGATGGTCGACCTACCGACCTACCACCCAACCAACTAACCAACGACAGATGGTCTACCTACCGACCTACCACCCAACCAACTAACCAAACAACATATGAAGGTAAAAGAGTTGAGACAGAAATATGCAGGTTATTTTAGTGTTGTTCATTTTCCTCTGTTAGCAAAGACATAAATGCATGTTACATGGCACTGACAGGAACGCAGGAAGTAGAAATGGCTAGGTGTTTGTGCTGTACGGTTGGTAGTTAGTTAACTAAATCAGCACAGAACCCTTTTAAACGCCTTGAGATGTATTGGGCATATGGTTCTGGCTCCACATCTGTATAGACCAATCGGCACTAGCTTGGTGACGTGATCAAAATCACCTCATTAACCAGGACATTTGCTGGTTTCTTTTTTAGGTTGGGTCCACCTTGAAGCCCGTGTCAATTTTTTTTTTTTAATGTTCGTCTCGAAGAGGATTAGACCAGATGACCACCGGGGTGGCAAGCTGGTAGTATTGGTAAATATTAGGTAATCAGAACTGGTTTGCTGATATCTTCTTCACTTCACATATAGTTTTAAATATCTACGGAAATACATTTACCCTGGAAGGCGGATGTGATACAGGAATAAAGAGAACAATTGCCACATACAGGAAATATTACGCGTTCAATAATTTTAAAAAAGTTATTTGTCGACAATAAAAGCGCAATTAACAATGAAGAAATGAATATGTCACAGACTTTCGATATCTTGGTTACATAATCAGCAACAATGGACACTTTTTAACAGAAGTCATACATAGATTGGCCGTGGCAATGAAGATGTGATACAGTATTATACAGCGGCTGTGGTACAACATTGGCTAACAAATTAAAGTCATACATAGATTGACCGTGGCAATGAAGATGTGATACAGAAATATACAGCGGCTGTGGTACAACATTGGCTAACAAATTAAAGTCATACATAGATTGGCCGTGGCAATGAAGATGTGATACAGTATTATACAGCGGCTGTGGAACAACATTGGCTAACAAATTAAAGTCATACATAGATTGGCCGTGGCAATGAAGATGTGATACAGTATTATACAGCGGCTGTGGAACAACATTGGCTAACAAATTAAAGTCATACATAGATTGGCCGTGGCAATGAAGATGTGATACAGTATTATACAGCGGCTGTGGAACAACATTGGCTAACAAATTAAAGTCATACATAGATTGGCCGTGGCAATGAAGATGTGATACAGTAGCCGTGGCAATGAAGATGTGATACAGTATTATACAGCGGCTGTGGTACAACATTGGCTAACAAATTAAAGTGACATTTTTAAAGCATATTTCTTTCCCATGGCACATGCGAGTGTGAGTCATTGATCTTTTCGCAATATTTAGAGAAGAAAATCGAGACTTCAATGTTACAGAAACATGCTAAGGATATCGAGGACCCAAAAGAAGACAACAACTGACGAGATTAAACCATCGAAGAAAACTGTCTCATTAACAGCAACATTTTCTCTGAAACTGAAATACGGTTGGCCATATTAAACAGCACAAATTTGAACAGAGCAGAGATAAAGGCTTGGTTCTTAGAAGAAGTGGCGGTGATCGACCAGCAAGAAGATGACACGGGACAAGGATGTCGTGGTGTGGTTTTTTTAAAAGGACGATGAGAAAATTGTGGACAAAGACAAAAAAAAAGGGTTCAATATTGCCAAATGGAGGTAAACGTGACCGAATAGATAAGAACGCGTGTTCTTAAACATCCGGTGTGTTGATGCCGAGGTAAGGGGTTAAATTCCTACACGGGACAGTTGGGTTAAAATATTGACTTCTCGTCCTTGACTTGGGGACGTAAATTACTGTCTGTCTGTCTGTCTGTCTGTCTGTCTGTCTCTCTGTCTGTCTGTCTGTCTGTCTGTCTGTCTGTCTGTCTGTCTGTCTGTCTGTCTGTCTGTCTGACAATGCTTTTTCTATGCGAATGTAACATGCACAATAGATAACTGATGTACGAAAGGTGAGTGGTTGGAAGGGTCGAATGTAATACTGACATGAAATTTTAATTTTTGATCATTTTTAATGCATTTTCGTTCATTCAATCGTTCGTTCATTCATTCATTCCTTCTCCCTCCCCCTCACTCTCCTACTACAATGCTCAGACACACGGGGCTAAAGGGCAGGACATCGCAGGAATTAAAGGAACAAGATCTTCTGACTGTCAGCCAAGACTATGACAGTTCCAATATCTGAAACTCTGACCTGACCGGGCGATCAATGGGTCATGTTACTGAGGCTAAAGCTACTGGGACTAACACAAGTTGACTGGAAGGATCATCTTGGGTCAGAGGGTGAAGTTCACTGCTTGGAACCTGGTAGCGTGTGTAACTGCAATTTAATGACTCGTCCTACTGGACACTGACAATTCCACGTGACAGTTTGAAGAATAAATTATTATGAAACAGCCAAGGGATATATCACGGTGCTGTATAGAGGTCATTCTAAAGACGTGTATACAAACAAGTCTAACTGAAGGTTTGTAGAATAAATTATTATGAAACAGTCAAGAGATATATAACGGTGATTCTGCTCCATAGGGGTCATTCTAAAGACGTGTATACAAACAAGTCTAACTGAAGGTTTGAAGAATAAATTATTATGAAACAGCCAAGGGATATATCACGGTGCTGTATAGGGGTCATTCTAAAGACGTGTATACAAACAAGTCTAACTGAAGGTTTGAAGAATAAATTATTATGAAACAGTCAAGAGATATATAACGGTGATTCTGCTCCATAGGGGTCTTTCTAAAGACGTGTATACAAACAAGTCTAACTGAAAGCTTGAAGATTACATTATTATGAAAGAGCCAAGGGATATATCACGGTGATACTGCTGTATAGGGGTCATTCTAAAGACGTGTATACAAACAAGTCTAACTAAAGGTTTGAAGAATAAACATTGCATGTCCTATGCAGAACGTTGCTATCAACACCAAATCCATGTTAATTTTCTAGGCAGTTTTTCGTTCAGTAGTTTGCCATTGATTTCTGAAGGAGAAGTCAACGATAAAGTCCAAACTGAGGCGTGTAGGAAACAACCATGCTACCCCGTCATCAGCACAGAGGAAGTTTAATGGTTATAGGAGTTTATCCCTCGGCCAGGTCTAAGTCCGTTTCACAAATAAATTATTATAATAGAATCGATAGAATCATATCACGGGTATGTGACACGGCAAGCGTCTATAGCTGAGAGAATTATATCACGGGTATGTGACATGGCCAGCGTCTATAGTTGAGAGAATTATATCACGGGTATGTGACATGGCCAGCGTCTGTAGTTGAGAGAATTATATCACGGGTATGTGACACGGTCGGTGTCTATAGTTGAGAGAATTATATCACGGGTATGTGACACGGCCGGCGTCTATAGTTGAGAGAATTATATCACGGGTATGTGACACGGCTGGCGTCTATAGTTGAGAGAATTATATCACGGGTATGTGACACGGCCGGCGTCTATAGCTGAGAGAATTATATCACGGGTATGTGACACGGCCAGCGTCTATAGCTGAGAGAATTATATCACGGGTATGTGACACGGCCGGCGTCTATAGTTGAGAGAATTATATCACGGGTATGTGACACGGCCAGCGTCTATAGCTGAGAGAATTATATCACGGGTATGTGACACGGCCGGCGTCTATAGTTGAGAGAATTATATGACGGGTATGTGACATGGCCAGCGTCTCTGGCTGAGAGAATTATATCACGGGTATGTGACACGGCCATCGTCTATAGTTGAGAAAATTATATCACAGGTATGTGACACGGCTGGCGTCTATAGTTGAGAGAATTATATCACGGGTATGTGACATGGCCAGCCTCTATAGCTGAGAACATTATATCACGGGTCTGAGACACGGCCAGCGTCTAAAGCTGAGAGAATTATATCACGGGTATGTGTCACGTCCAGCGTCTATAGCTGACATAATTATATCACGGGTATGTGACATGGCCCGCGTCTATAGTTGAGAGAATTATATCACGGGTATGTTTCACTGAAGCCTCTATAGCTGAGAAAATTATATCACGGGTTTTAAACTCGGCCAGCGTCTAAAGCTGAGAGAATTATATCACGGGTATGTGACATTGCCGGCGACTATAGCTGAGAGAATTATATCAAGAGTATATGACACGGCCAGCGTCTATGTTGAGAGAATTATATCACGGGTATGTGACACGGCCAGCGTCTATGTTAAGAGAATTATATCACGGGTATGTGACACGGTCGGTGTCTATAGTTGAGAGAATTATATCACGGGTATGTGACACGGTCGGTGTCTATAGTTGAGAGAATTATGTCACGGGTATGTGACACGGCCAGCGTCTATAGTTGAGAGAATTATATCACGGGTATGTGACACGGTCGGCGTCTGTAGTTGAGAGAATTGTGTCACGGGTATGTGATACAGTCGGCGTCTATAGCTAAGAGAATTATATCACGGTTATGTTCTGCATAATAGTGTGAAGAAAAGTTACATAAAACATCAACACTAACAATTGTGCAGTTTTCTCGGAGATACCTGGGTGTCGCCGCTGGAGGTATGGAGTTCGTCCTTTGTGAGGAAAGAGAGGAGCCATGAAACGTGGTGCAATTAAGTCTTTACTCTTGCTTTTTAAACCCGTTGAAAACAATGGAGAGAATTACATAACGGCTATAAAATACATCACGAATGCTGAAGTTCAACCAGATATGAACATCTAAGTAAACAGGCTCATAAACAGTAGAGTGTCTCAGAAACTGACATACGAGGGCGAGTCAATAAGTAAGTCACACAGTTCTGTGGGATGGTAGGTAAATGTAGCTGGTGTTTTCTTCAGGTGTCACTAGGTGACAGCAACATCGAACTTTATATTCCCGTTCGTAAGATGGCGCTAAGTGTCTCATGCGCATGCGCAGCACATAAACAAAATGGCGACTGTACTTACGGAGTATACAACTAAAGAGCAAAATGCTGTTGTGCGTTTTTTATGGGCAAATGGACTGCCTGCAAAGGACATTCATAAGGAAATGCTTCCTGTTTATGCTGACAAATATTTGTCCTATAAAGCGGTGCATAGCTGGGTATAAAAAATTTATCAGGGACATTATAAATTTGTTGATGAAATCCAATCTGGTCGTCCTGTTGAGATTGCAATAGAAGCATCTGTGCAGCGGGTGGAGGATATGATTAAAGGTGACAGGCGAGTAACGTCCACCTTACAGCCCATGAAAACCCACCTTGGCGGGAGACATTTCGCGAATGACGCCGAAGTTGAATGTGAAGTGAAAACATGGTTTAGAAAACAGAGCACGCAGTTCTATGTAGCCGGTTTGGGAGCACAGATAAAATGATGGGATAAGTACATCAATGTTGGTGAAAATTATGTTGAAAAATAAAGGCACAATGTATATACAAAACTAAACTAATTTCAAGTTGTTATCATATTTAGTTATCTTTCTACAGCCATTTGTGACTTACTTATTGACTTCTCACCACACTTTTTTTTTGTTTTTGTTTTTGGGTTCCCCCCCCCCCCCCCCCCCCCCCTGTTTCCATCCTGTTTCAGGATATTGCGGTCAACACCAGCATCTTTCAGCTGTATGTTGATTCCTAGGCTAGATTACGCTCATCAGCACGCCACGACTATCTGAGCGACCGGCTCCATACTCTCATAAGTCACTGGGGCGACTCGAACCACTTCTAATTCTCGTCCGCTCACGTTGACCACGAGAGTATTCGGGGTTAACGGAGAAAGCTGCTAACCCCTCGGCTACGCAGCCGGCCCGTCACACGTTGGCCATATTAAAGGTCACAGTGACTTGGCGAGAAAGTGGTAGAAGGCCTGGTAGCTGGGGGGGGGGGGGGGGGGGGGGGGGCAGGGGTCGACCAGCACGAAGATGGACACTGGACATTGCGGACACTTATAGCAATGGGGGTGTACGAGACAAGGGACATGAGGGTGTACGAGGCAGGGGACGTGAGGGTGTACGAGGCAGGGGACATGAGGGTGTACGAGACAGGGGACGTGAGGGTGTACGAGACAGGGGACATGAGGGTGTACGAGACAGGGGACATGAGGGTGTACGAGGCAGGGGACGTGAGGGTGTACGAGACAGGGGACATGAGGGTGTACGAGGCAGGGGACGTGAGGGTGTACGAGACAGGGGACGTGAGGGTGTACGAGGCAGGGGACATGAGGGTGTACGAGACAGGGGACGTGAGGGTGTACGAGGCAGGGGACATGGCAGGAGATCGAGAGGCTGGTAGAAGCACCGTGATGAGAGCGATGTTCTGTAAAGGATCTGCTACATGAGAGAGAGAGAGAGAGAGAGAGAGAGAGAGAGAGAGAGAGAGAGAGAGAGAGAGAGAGAGAGAGAGAGAGAGAGAGAGAGAGACTTTGCCATTGCATTCTGAACAATCGACGCTCATACCATGAAAATCAACACAAAGCGACCTGCTTCCACATTATGTGCATCTTATTCCGACCACTCGACCGGTAAGAAGGAGAACTGTGAAACGCAGTCGCCGCCCCGAGCCACAGTTCCGGCAAGAACCGCACTACCATATTGGTTATTGCTCTGGCTTACACATGCAGTGGTTTGGGTTCAATTCTCAACAAATCAAATGAACAGGGATTGAGTTTGTTGTAAGATATGTACACTTCTCTCTCTCTCTCTCTCTCTCTCTCTCTCTCTCTCTCTCTCTCTCTCTCTCTCTCTCTCTCTCTCTCTCTCTCTCTCTCTCTCTCTCTCTGTCTTTCTGTGTGTATGTGCGTGTGCGTGTTTCATTAAATGTATATCTACATACTCTGTTGCGATCATGATTACTCTTCTCAACTGTCACCATTGGCAGGCTGTATCTGTCCTGGAACTCCCTTTATCTTTTTGTTAGTGTGGATGTAAAACTCAACTGTGTACGATTTCGAGTGTTTTTCCAAACTTCTCAATGCAAATCATTTGCAAACAGCAGTTTACATCTCTAGAGGGCACTGGACTGATTTATGCGTGTGGGTTAGCTTTCTTTATTACCAGTGTCCCTCGCCAGGCGAACCCACTCCGTCTTCTGAGGTACTTGTAATTTTCTCCCCCAAGTCAAGGATGAGAAGTCAACAGTTTAACCCAATTGACCGATGGTGGGGTTGAACCCGCTACCTCGACATCAGTACACGTGATGTTTAAGACCAAGTGATCTTATCCATTAGGCCATGCAGACCTCCAAGATTACTTCTAATTCTGGTTATGCTTCTATGTATTTTTCGTAAGCTATTTCTATGTATTGTATCCTGAGTATTTTGCACTTCTTATGAAATATAATATTATATATGACATGCCCGTTCTCTGGTAATTAGTTTACAGCCTGAGAAGGGCACGTCTGGGAGATTTTAAAAGCTCCCATTATTCGTTGGAGGTATCAGGGAGATTTAGAAGTTTGTGATCTTTAGAGGCAGCTACCAGTTTGTTGTCAGTGAGATTTAGAAGTTCGTGATCTTTAGAGGCAGCTACCAGTTTGTTATTAGTGAGATTTAGAAGATGGTGATCTTTAGAGGCAGCTATCAGTTTGTTATCAGTGAGATTTAGAAGTTTGTGATCTTTAGAGGCAGCTACCAGTTTGTTATTAGTGAGATTTAGAAGATGGTGATCTTTAGAGGCAGCTATCAGTTTGTTATCAGTGAGATTTAGAAGTTTGTGATCTTTAGA
The DNA here is from genome assembly GCA_014155875.1 of Cepaea nemoralis. NCBI lineage: Eukaryota > Metazoa > Mollusca > Gastropoda > Stylommatophora > Helicidae > Cepaea > Cepaea nemoralis. The sequence continues at coordinate 81,565 of JACEFZ010017489.1, read as the reverse complement.
GGCAGCTACCAGTTTGTTATTAGTGAGATTTAGAAGATGGTGATCTTTAGAGGCAGCTATCAGTTTATTATCAGTGAGATTTAGAAGTTCGTGATCTTTAGAGGCAGCTACCAGTTTGTTATTAGGGAGATTTAGAAGATGGTGATCTTTAGAGGCAGCTACCAGTTTATTATCAGTGAGATTTAGAAGTTCGTGATCTTTAGAGGCAGCTACCAGTTTGTTATTAGGGAGATTTAGAAGATGGTGATCTTTAGAGGCAGCTATCAGTTTATTATCAGTGAGATTTAGAAGTTCGTGATCTTTAGAGGCAGCTACCAGTTTGTTATTAGGGAGATTTAGAAGATGGTGATCTTTAGAGGCAACTATCAGTTTATTATCAGTGAGATTTAGAAGTTCGTGATCTTTAGAGGCAGCTACCAGTTTGTTATTAGGGAGATTTAGAAGATGGTGATCTTTAGAGGCAGCTATCAGTTTATTATCAGTGAGATTTAGAAGTTCGTGATCTTTAGAGGCAGCTACCAGTTTGTTATTAGGGAGATTTAGAAGATGGTGATCTTTAGAGGCAGCTATCAGTTTGTAGCCGGCACTGTTGCTTAGGGGACGGTGAAACCGCGTTTCACGTTTTCCCGACACACCGAGGTGGGTGTTGACAATCAGCCACGGACAATTTGGAAGCAGCGTACTTTGCGTTGATTTCGATGGTATGAGGAGTCGGCGATTTAGAAAGCAATGTCAGACTACTGAACTAGCATTGCCTAGTAATTCACAAACAGCCAAATTGCTGGGGCTGATTGCAACGTCCCGCCAAAGACAAGCAACTAGCTTTAACCAAGTGTATAGGTTAACGTGTTTATTTTAACCAAGTGTATAGGCTAGGCTAACTTGTTTATTTTAACCAAGTGTATAGGCTAGGCTATCTTGTTTATTTTAACCAAGTGTGTAGGCTAGGCTATCTTGTTTATTTTAACCAAGTGTATAGGCTAGGCTATCTTGTTTATTTTAACCCAGTGTATAGGCTAGGCTATCTTGTTTATTTTAACCAAGTGTATAGGCTATGCTAACTTGTTTATTTTAACCAAGTGTATAGGCTAGGCTATCTTGTTTATTTTAACCAAGTGTATAGGCTAGGCTAGGCTATCTTGTTTATTTTAACCAAGTGTATAGGCTAGGCTAACTTGTTTAATTTAACCAAGTGTGTAGGCTAGGCTATCTTGTTTATTTTAACCAAGTGTATAGGCTAGGCTATCTTGTTTATTTTAACCAAGTGTATAGGCTAGGCTATCTTGTTTATTTTAACCAAGTGTATAGGCTAGGCTATCTTGTTTATTTTAACCAAGTGTATAGGCTAGGCTAACATGTTTATTTTAACCAGGTGTAGAGGTTAGGCTAACTTTATTTGTTTTAACCAAGTGTATAGGCTAGGCTATCTTGTTTATTTTAACCAAATGTATAGGCTAGGCTATCTTGTTTATTTTAACCAAGTGTATAGGCTAGGCTAAATTGTTTATTTTACCACCAGCAGAAACAGCTAACTTTAACTAAGTGTATAGGCTACCTTGCCGGTCTCTCTGGCTGAGGGGCTACAACACTTTCTCTCTGTAATCCTGTTTATCACGCAGTCTCGTAGCGGAGCGAGAGCTGAGGCGGTTCGACCCCCGCTCGTGACTTGCGGGATACTGAGCCGGCCGCTCAGAAAGCAATGGCAAACTACTGAGCGTAATCTTGCCAAGAGATCAACAGACAGCTGAAAGATGCTGCTGTTGACAGCGATGTCCTGTAAAGGATATGCGAATTAAAAAAAAAAATAGGCTACCTTATTTATGTTACCACCAGCAAAAACAAACAACTTTAACCATGTGTATAAGCTAACTTGTTTATTTTACCACCAGCAGAAACAACTATTTTTTATCCAAGTGTATAGGCTAACTTGTTTTATTTTACCTTCAGCAGAAACTACTGACTTTAACCATGTGTATAGACTACCTGATTTATTTTACCACCTGCGGAAATAAATCCTCTGCTGTAGTGGATTTTAAAATCTAGGTTTCCTGATTGAGAGATGGTGATCACATATGCTTGCTGACTAGCTCATCCATTGATCACGTCACGGACATAAACAGACTGATAGAAACATACAGAAGGAGGTGAGGTGAAGGCTGCGATTCTCTTGCTAAAAAATGCCAATGAAGTTGTTTCGGAAATTGCTCTAGTTCACGAGGTTCTATAAATAACTGACAGGGATGGCAGGAACAACCACCTGAGTGGCAGGAAGCTCATTGCCACCATTTTTAACGTCTCTGCAATCATGTGCAACAGATATTTAATCCTGAGACGCAAATCTTTCGTCTCCATTTGGTCTTGGACCCTCTTGTCTGCCATTTTATGAGCTAGTGCTCTCATCAGGTGTCAGTTTAACGACAACTTACCGCCATCTTCACCAGAAGTTTACTGCTCTGGCGGTAAATGGAATACTAACGTGGAGGAGACCCCGGCAATAAATGTCCCGGCAATGGATCCTTGTCATTACTTGAGCTCACGTCACAAGTGGCAACAAGTCCCAAATTTACGACCAATCAACAACCAAGAAGCTATAACGTTGTTTGTCAGGAAAGATCTAGGTGCACCACTTTTTGCAGTTGTGAAGTACAAATGAAGTCGCGCCCGGTTAGTGAATATTTCATGTAATCAATAATGGCCATAGGCCGGGTTTACATTTTGTAGGCCGCTGGAATTCAGGTGCTGTGAGACTACCTCCATTCACGGTAATATGGTGTTATCATGTCAACAATCATCATACGATATACATATATAAAGTAAGTTGTATGCCGTTACAGGACGTTCCAACAACCCCAGCAGTTATTAGCGGTTTTTGATTTACTGGGAGGCTCGTTAGCGTAGTGGCTAGGCGCCCGCCTTCCATGAGGTGATCTTGAGTTCGATCTGCAGCGGGGAGATTTCGAATTTTTCAATAATTACCTGGCCATCTTGATGGACCCAGTCTAAACTGGGTACCAGAAAATGTCTTGTCTAGGGAAGTGAAGACGGCCGGCGTATTACCGACCACATCACCCACTGGGTGTCGTTTGCTCTATACAAATATGGGTCTACCTCCAGATGCCCAATGCGCCTTAGGCTTGTACAAGGAACCTTTACTTGTTGCTTACTTTGTGATTATTTACTGGCAATGTTAGTTATGTAGTTTGTTATTGTTTTCTGAACGACCGACGCCTCATACCATCGAAATCAACTCAAAGCAAATGGCTTGGAACTGATTTCGATCCCTCCACTTGGTATGATAATGAATTATGAAACTGCACTGATATGTGTTTATCTAGGTCGGCATATTAGTATTTATACTTGTATTTGTGTATGTGTGTACTCGTATACACGCGAAAGAAATAAAGAGGACAAGATAGGAATCGTGAAGCGAGTCTAACTGGGCCTAAATCGCGTTGTTTCTCAAATAACTCTATTGGCAAGTGGTCAATGATGAGTGCGCTTTAAAATCATACACGCTTAGGAATCCAATCCTTGGTGTCTAGCTGTCCATCACGTGATAGCTATAAAACCATAAAGGCTTCTGAATCCAGTCCTTGGTGTATAGCGATCTACGTTGAGACAGCTTTAGAACTATACATGCTACGGGATCCAGAATGTGGTGTCTAGTGGTCTATGATTAGACATCTATAGAACTATACATGCTACGGGATCCAGAATGTGGTGTCTAGCTGTCTATGATTAGACATCTATAGAACTATACATGCTAAGGATGCTGTCTGTAGTGTTTAGGGATCTATGATAAGACACCTATAGTACTATATAAGATACGGGATGCAGTCTGTGGTATGTAGCTGACACTTGTACCTTCAGTGAGTGGCGCTTGTAATTTCTTTGGACAGGCTCCTGTCTCGGTATGACGATCTCTCTAAATGTTGGTTGTTGTCTTCTATATTCTGATATCTCGGTATGACGATCTCTCTAAATGTTGGTTGTTGTCTTCTATATTCTGATTTCTACTTCTACTATGTTTATTTTAGTTTAGTCGACGGATCAACATTACGGCACACGGGTGTAACCCATAAGTACTCCGTTTACTCCTAACTTAAGCCTGAATACGGAGTGGTGAGCAGCTCAGTGCACGAACTCCGTAGCACCGGCGGGGATCCTGAAATACTTTGGGTAGATTGTTAACTCCAATTTTGCCCGGGCAGCTTCCAAGGGTTTTTTTACGTGCGCAAAAATACACACGGGCATCCGATCTCATTACCCAGAAACCAGGGGAATTTTGTTACTAGAAGTCCACGTGAAAAAATCCCGGCCCTCACCAGGGCTTGAAACCGTGACCTCCTGCACTCGAGGCGGACACCATACCTCCATACCCCTCAGCCCCCTTCTACTTCTACTATGAGTGCCCAATAGTACCTTATGTTATTTCAGTGACTTTTAGATTCTCTTAATCTATTGATTGCTCTACGGAAGAGTCTGCTGAAGTTCGTTAATTTGTGCTCGTACTTGTCGCTTCTTGTCGTTTCTGAGGTAAATGGAAAAAAAAAAAAAAAAACACCCTGGACAGATAGAAAAATCAATGAACAAGTCCTACAAAATAAAACAAAAACGAATGAATATCGTAAACAGATTCGAGAAATCAGACGTAGACAATCAATTTATTTATTTCTGGAGTGTGTGTGTGGGGGGGGGGGGGGGGGGGGGGATGGTGAGCACATTGTGAGGAGAAATAAACCAGGAAACTGAGTGACAACTGGCAAGATTGAGGGGAAAAGAACATGGGAAGGCAGATAGATACATATCCGGATGGCTTGGCGAAGTGGCATAATGGAAACAACACGGAGCTGATCCACGATTCTGGTGACCTTTCACAGTGCGACAGAACACAAAAGCAGATGTATGCAACTGAATGGAGACCTAGCAGTAGTTAGTGGAGTATGTCCAAGTTTATTGCAAGAGTTGTCATCTGGTATCAAAATGTATACATAGAGTACAAATGCGGACCCCGACCTGTTGACAAGAGAGCTGGGTGGTCACTAATATGGTTTCTGCCTCACTACCCATACGTCAGCGCGTGAGCGTCCCTAACTACCTCTACTGCTCGGTGCTCACGCGTGCATCAAGCACTAGACCCTCTCCCTTTGCACGCCATGCCACCTAACCATACCCCATGACTGATCCACTCTGTTATAGACCGTGTGAGGTGGCGAAACGTGATCGCCCACACATGTCGATATCGTACATGATGGAGATGATGAACGTCTCGTGAATACTCAGTCAAGGAACGATGAGGGAAGTCAGTAAAGGACCCTTTTACAATGGACATTGCTGCTAGACGCATAGTTTTATAGGCCAATCGTCGGTATCACGCTGGCAGTCTTTACTTCCGAAGACATTCCCTGTACCAGTTTTCGGCTGGATCGACCTTTGAGCCCAGTTCAATTTTTTTTAAAATTCGAATTCGCCACAATACGGATCGAATTCATGACCATCGGACGAAGGTCATCATTGCCGAATGGATATGAACGCTCGTTCTTAAACACCCGGTGTGTTAATGCCGAGGTAGCGGCTCCAACCTCTACACCGGTCAGTTGGACTAAAATGTTGACTTCTCTTCCTTGAATTGGGGACGTAAATTACAAGTACCACTGAAGTCGGAATAGGTTTGCCTGATGGCGCGGACGCTGGTAATAGAGAAAGCTAATCCACTAGCAAATGTCAGTCCATTGCACTAAAAGTGACACATGTTTGGACCACGCTTGAGTTCAAAGCTACTGGACGTAAAAATATATTTATAAAATGGCCACCGGACCGGCAGATGAGCGTCTAGACACTACGGCTCCGCGGTTCACAAGGAAAGATGAACACGGGTGTAAAATTATGGGCCTTTCTAAGCATTTAAAAAACAAAAAGAAAGAATATTAACTATAGAAACCGCTAAAGATTGCTAGTATCAAATAGTGTGCATTTTCTGCATTAATCCGAGGACACAAATCTCCAGAACCGACAATTTCATTCTGTGAGCTATCGTGGTTTCCTTGTGAGCCTCGTGTTCAACAATGTCTGTTTAAACATTTGCTTTCCCCAACCTCTCCTTTGAGGCGAGTGGACAAATGGGCCATTAAAAATACAAGCAAACGGACACAATGACCACGGCACGTGGACCAGCTGTCCCTTACAGTAGTCCACTTAAGGTTTCAATCGCTTTAACCCCAATCCGCCACAGGGATTGAATCCAGTGACAATATTTTCGTGCATGCCCAGTTTAACGCTGCTAGAAAATCCAATATGGCACTCAAACACGACTATAAAACTCAAGACGTGCGCACTTGCATTAGGTTTCTTAATTGTGAGCACCGGTGTCTCGTATATTTATTACACCAAAAAATATCTCCACACTTTTTAAGCTCCCTCAGTCGAACAAAATAACACATTTATTATAATATAATTATAATATATGCATTATATTTCATAGTGTTTATTATTTTTGTCTTGATTTAACATTCACACATGTCTTTGTGGGTCGCACTAGGCTGTAGATTAGTGCGCTTGTTTACCAATAGTGTACTCATGACATCGATCCACAGTGAGGCATGCTTGTACGTGTACCAAAGTACTTGCAACGTGAAGGTTAAACGATGTAATAAAGGTTTAGTTTATAAAGGAACGTCTTTCACATTCACGCATTCTTGTACTCAGATACCTACATACGTCCTCCAGTCTTTTCCTACAGATCACACTACGAGGTTCGCAATACAGTGCACGGAATACGTAGCACCACCGAGGATCTAATTGTTCATATATCAGAATTGCGCATGGTATAAACGCATCGTGTGTAATAAATCACTGTCATCGGAAGTTGAAAATAATTATAACATGTACATTGAACCAGTTTTAACTTATGGCTGTGAATTCTTGATAATCATGAAGCAAGCCAAACAAAATCCACGCAGAGATGTGGTTTTACAGAAGAATGCTGAAAATTCCTTTTACAGCCGAAATGAGTAAACTAAATGTCTTGAAAGATCATGAGACACAGAGAAAGCTTATGAGAAATATCACAAAGAGGAAGTCGTCATTTATTTATTTTACCACAATATGAGAAGAAAAGCCAGACACATAGTGTGAAACCTAGAAAGATTTATAGAAAGAATGACAGGGACAGACAGCTAGTGACGATTCTTTAACCGCTTTGTGTTATGGTACGGAAAGGTGTCATCACACGGATTGACACATGCTGTTGGAGATCGCAAGATGTGGCGAGGCATGATTGCCCACGCCAGTTGTTGATGATGATGATGATGATGAAGTTCAATGCATTGAAGTTGTGACAAACGCTTGCATCTATCGAAGTGAGGCTGGTGAAGAGACTACTCTCCCAATCCTATACCACAGTACCGTCTTCGAAGGAACTGTGTTACCGAGCTATCCATCTCCTCTCCAAACCCAAACACCGCGGCTTGTGCCATACAGGTACTGGAATGCTTGCCATGTCCAAGATTTGGTAATCTACTTCTGATACCAAATATTTGTGGTAGCCCAGTGATTAGCACACTTGGCTGCCGACCCGATGATCATAAGTTTGAACCCCCATTGAAAAGTTGGCCTGGTCACTCAGAAAGAGAGTTTATGTATATAAACCATAAGAACCTTTATCTGGGATCCGCGTGGCAAAATAAACAAAGAAATATCTATAAAAAAATAATAAACGTGGAGCAGAAAAATAGAAACAGAAATTAATAATATGCGGAGGACGCATATATATATATATATTTATTGGTCTTTGTCTGCGTGTACATACTAAGCGGTAGCCTTAAACACTAATTACATTGTAATATTTATTACGGTAAGCTTAATCTCAAATGCACAACACAAATGCATGAAGGCACCGTTATTTTCAAATTAACCTGGAAAATAACTCTGATAAATGTTTTGCAAACGATGAGCAAATACTTGCTAGCAGTCGTTATCACCCCCTATCTGAAAGTCTGTTGTAAATCTGAAAATAAAATAGGGGCTGTGTAAAGGGAACGATTTACTGACTGTCTGAAGTAAACGAGTGAAAGCAATAGGGGACGTTATTCTGACGCACCTGCAGAAGTTTGTCTAGCAAACACTGGGCTTTAGTGAGCACGGCTGAGGGCACAGGTAACGGAGTGGTGAGCAAAGCTGAACAAATTTGCGAAGGTTAGTCAGACAGAGGGCGGTTTAGATAGACGACGGTCGGTGCAGTATAGGTGAGTGGTTGCTATGCGCCGCGCACGTGTGTTTAATTCGCATCACCCAAATATTAATCAATGTGAAAAACAAGTAATTAATGTTGAGAAGCTCTGAAAAGATTACGCGCTTCAGTTTATGATGGAGTCAATGTGAAAAGCAGGAATCAGAAATCTAGATGGAGTTATAATTTATTCGGATCATATCACATTGACAATTTTACTGAAAATGGAGTTATTTGCGTCATCGGTTTAAAATATGGCGAACACTTTATTTTATCTTGAAGTTGGTTGCCTGCCCTTTAGATGACCCCAGCATTTATTGCATGTTTGTGATTTACCAGGCTGTTTTAGTTCGGTAGTTTGCCATTTTCTCAGTAATCTCGTATACTCTCGTAAGTAACGTGACGTTGCGCGAGAATCGGTAGCGGTTCTCTCCGCGTCGGTAACTTACGGGGTATGTGAGCCGGTCGCTCAGAAACCAATGGCAAACTACTTAGGGTAATCTTGCCAAGAAATCAACAATCAGCTGAAAGATGCTGATGTTGACAGCGATGTCCTGTAAAGGATATGCGAAAAAAAAATGTTCTTCTCATGACTCCTAAATGCGGTTGCTCGCAAATGATATTTCTACCACAATTGTACTTTCTAAACGTGAAGCCTAATGTCCTTATAATTTTCCACAAAGTTATTTTGGATAGCTCTATGTCATTGTTCTTTTCCAACCAAACCCTAAGTTTTCTTACAGTCACTGTTTCTTTATCATCCAGCATTTTTATAATAGCCAGCTTTATGACATCCTTATCAAAGCTGTCTAAAATTACCTTTCTACCTAACGTTTGCTTATTACGTGTTGATTCCATTCTAAATTCTTGTACCAATTGACGATATGACCGTTTCTCAAACCCAGTGCATGCACTGTTCTTTTCTCGGGATATGTAATAGTATGAAACAGTTTCCTGCGATCAACTTCTTGACAAAAATATGTGTACAACTTCATAGCGATGCTTTGAAGTGTACACAATTTCACATCATTCCCATTCAACAATATTCACACATTCAGAGGTTAGCGATAAATGGTAAGATGTATTAAAAAAAAAATCACGTTTCATAAAAGCACCCACATTATTGACGACACCTCTGATAACTCATGTTCCACTTGCGTGAGGTACTTGCCATAAGGTAATTCTCGTGCTGCACGAGAAATTTCACTATTGAACGCTGATGTTTCCGTGTGAAGCTGTAATACATTTCATAATATGCTTGCTTCGCTTCGGAGGTCACGTGTAGCAAGCATCACCTGGATCTTTTCTCCTGGGCATGCCGGTGTGCTGGGGAATGAACAGGCGGACAGATTGGCTGGCTCGGCAAAACTTGGTGGAGTATTGATGTATGACAAAACAGATGTAGTTGCGGCCTTGTGGGAGCACGTGTACACCTCGGAGGAGCAGATGGATCACCATGGTCTGGTAAGAATGAGGCAGGGAGGTGTGTCGAGGGAATCTGGCCGATGCTCGACGCTCAGAGGAAAGGCGAGACGGACATATAATCAGATTGCTGCTGGAACTATTAGTGTTGGAACTCTTCGCTGGCTGCTGAGGATGGGGACGGAGCGCTTATGGGAATGTCCCGAATGCTGTGATGTCGGTTCCTAAATCAATCAATCAATCAATCATAATATGCACGTCATCTCTGACTCGTAAATTATATACTGCATATAAATAAACATGGAAATCTGCTGTACAATCTCCAGAACAACATTTGTTTGTTTGTAGGGTGGACATAATGATAAGGTTATATGCTTAAATCTCATCATTTCCCCTCAGTTGGTTACTGAGATGTGGATTTTTATATGGGGGTAAACAAATGTAAATGGACTATAGTACGGCGGCTCCGTGGCGAAGGGTTTGTACGAAACACAGCTGTGGCCAATTCGGCAGAGACCGTCTTGCGTTGTGTTTTATACAATGGTATGGGTGCCTGGTGTTTCAGAAAGCAATGGCAAACTTCTGAACATAAACTTCCTTGAGATCACAAACAGTTACAAACTGCAGGGGTTGACTTGACGTCCTGTAAATGATATACAACTAACTTAAACACGTAGAACTATATCAGATACCGTGGTTGGGGTGTGAAATGTTAGGCCTTCTCTGATCGTTATCACTTCTTTCCTTTACTTCTATAAGTACATATTTTAACATGTCCTTTTGTGAACTTTATTCGGGGCCTCTGTCTGGTCGGTGTCTTCTATGACATGCTTGCCCGAATTATGGTTCACATGTTCTCGCCGTGCGTGTGAAGTGTTAAACATTCAAAACAACGTATTCCTTTAGTGAATTTAAACACAGAAGTCACAAACAATATGTTGCACGATTTATTGCCTGGCATATTTCGATGCATCTCGTCAGGTGCATACTGCAGAGTTATATATCATATGAAGTGAATACATGAATAATCTTTTGGCATAAATACTTAAAACACACAGACACAGGTATTGTTCGAACGTTGTATTTGTTATCCTCACGATAATTTCAAATATTAAAACGAACTCTCTGTTTTCCACAAAAAATGACTGGAACAGCTTCTTTGTTAAGGCCTTACTATATTTGAGCAAGCCAAATACTGTTTATGAAACGTTTTTATTTGTTAACGTTTTGGGCGTAGTTTATGAGAAGCTGAAAAGTCACCAAGCATGGCGTTTTACAGCTGTCGACTGTACAGCGATTCCAGAAGACTCTCTTTTTCTGTTCGGCTACTCGATTGGTTAACTGTCTTTCTGTTTTATATACGTGGTTGCTTGGCACTTGGCACATAATAGGCTAAATAGTTGACTTGTGGATTATTATCAATTATTCTCAAGTTGTCCTCGATGTTCCTGATCCCTACAGAAGTAAACACACATAGTATTATTTGGCGCTCACAGAAGACGAAGAAGAAGAAGACGGAAGTAGAGACTAGAGGACGCGCTAGACAACATAAAATGTGAAAGCTACCCCGTGTCGTGTCCTCCTTTACAGTGTCGTCCCTGGAGTGAAGAGAGCCGACACCCACATTATAATATTATTTTTTTCCCCCTCAATATTCTGGAGAATCCACCAGCTTCCGTCCAACACACTCCATCAGCCTATGGACACCTTTTCCTATCACTCTCACACTGTCGTACTATGCCCCCTTCTCATACTTCCCCAACGCAACATACTCAACAACTCTTGCTTCTAGAAATTAATAAAGATTAATTTATTAAAATAAAAGTGTAACGTGTATGAGACGTGTATGCGAAGAAAATGTGTGACGTGTTCTATAAAGTGTGTAGACTCTGTCTCTCAGACATCAACTCAGTCAGCTGATCACAGCAAAGATAGACCACAGCACGTTACGTCAGAACAAGTACGTCTCACCCGTTGCCGGAACCATCTTGCCGGATAATGCTTTGCCTCTGTAGACCTCTGGTAATCCAATTTCATGAACATCCGAAATAGACACCGGTGGTATTAAGAGTTAATCAGGGACCGGTTGCACTCTACACAATGTCCGTTCCTAATGTTCCTAAACAAACTGCACAAGTCTTTTGCAGTGTGTACGCAGTTAGTTAGTTAGTTAGTTAACAGATCATCCTCGTTGCACATCGAACCACTCAGTTCATAAGTGCTAATTACTAATGTTAATTGTTACTGTACTAACACTAGGTACTCTTAGCCGGTTCTCGGTTCGTTACTACTGTCTGATGCTGTGTGGTGCATCAGTATGCATCATTCTCTTTGATGAATCAATTTCCTTCTAGCGTAAGTTACGTTTCTGTATGCAACTTTATTGACTCTTGAACTGGTGTTCTTCAGAATGGGTTTTTTAATTCTTTCCCAAAACTTGTAGAGTTTCCTTGGATCTGGTAGGGAACCTAGGATAGAAACAACACATCTGGTGATAGTACTAGTCACTGATCCCTTCGGCTGAGTGTAAGCCTATCACCTTGCTTAATGATCTTTAGCTAACTAGACTTAGTCATAGAGCAGATTAGCTACCCACCTAGAGTCGAATCAGGCTATGACAAAGAAAAAATATCAGCAAACAGAATGCGGAACCCCGCCCACCAGGGACACCTACGGGAAGATCCCAATTATCCTTCATTACTCAACTAGTAAAGCTTATCAACACTTCACTAATCTATTCTAGCTAACACTAACAGTGCTAATCATCACACTATAGTTTAACAAGGCCACAGTCTATAGTAATTATAACGAATATATTATAATAAGTTATACCTTAAATGGCACTACTGCAGTCCTATAAATCATATCTACATCTGCCATATAGGCACGTGTAAAATTAAGTCACTAATTAACACACGGTAGATATTATTTCCACTGGCACTGCAGTGCCCTGCACTCTGTCTAGAGCATTATTCAAGTCCACCCTAGTTGATCTCAACTCGAGTTTATATGGCAAACTACCAAAGTTGTCCACGTGACGTTATCCTTTACTCCCCCACACAGGTGGCACAGTGGCAAATCATCCCCTGTCAAGAACTATTTTCCTGGCTTAAATCCTGTCAAAGTTGTCAGTAATTGCCTAGATTCTCAAAACAAGCCAGCTAGTTTCTGTAAACTCCCAACAAAGAGTTTCGATACCAAGCTGCCAATCATCTTGATGTTCCGGAAACCAAGAATTGACAGATGCACTGTTTTCCGTACTAGGTACTTCCGTTTTACATCTGCCCCTGTGATCTCACGGCTTCCATCTGCATTCAAATGTTGACAAACTTGTCACTCTTCTGTTCCGTGGTGACAATCCCAGCAGCCATTTCCGTCTGATGTCCTGCAGTATAGATGACAAACGGAACCATTCCATATCCTTCTCCCTCACCACCAAATGTGTTTATGGGCTGACACGATGTAACCTGTACAACTGTGTTTACTCTGTTAGTACAAATAGATGTCGCTGGTCGATCGTCCGCTTAATCCGAAAATCCTCTGTAATAATCAACCGGATAAACACACGGTTTCATTTTGTGACATAGGCCCCCTCCTAAGAGAGTAGTCCATCTCACTCTTCTCCACCGTGAGTTTAATCCAGATGATTCATTCTTCTTCTTCAGGAGCTGGGTGTCTTGACAAGAAGTCCGCTCCAACATTTTCCTTCCCAGGAATGTACTCTACTGTGAAATTATACGGTTGAAGTAACAACGACCACCGCATCAAACGTGCGTTGAGCTTCTGAGAAGTAGCCAGGAACATCAGGGGCTGATGATCTGACTGGACCCGAAACTTAACTCCATACAAATATGGCTGAAATTTTTGCACTGCCCATACGAGGGACAAGCATTCTCTCTCGACGGTTGAATAATTCCTCTCCGCCTGTAGAAGTTTCTTACTTGCGTATGCCACAGGTTTCAAAACCGAAGCATCGTCTTTTCCTTCCTGTAATAAAGCGGCTCCAATTCCAATCGCACTCGCATCCGTTCTCAACACAAATGGTTTGGAAAGGTCAGGGAGCTGTAATACAGGTTTGCTGACCAAGGCCTCCTTTAACTGACTATAGGCATTCTCACATTCTGGTGTCCAAATGATTTGATCCGGTAATCCCTTTTTCAAGGTTTCCGTCAACGGAGCTCCCAGTTCAGTGAAATGTGGGATAAATTTGTGGTAGAACCCACACAACGAGAGAAAAGATCGCACATCCTTCTTCGTTTTTGGCCTTGGTGCATTTCTGATTTTCTCCAGGTTCTTCTCTTCTGGAACAATGTGTCCTGGAGTGATGGTGTGGCCTAGAAATTCCAGAGTCTGGTAACCAATCATGCACTTGGTTGGACGAGCAGTAAGCCCTGCTTCCTTGAGTCTATTAAACACTCTCTCCAAGGATTGTAAGTGGTCATCCAAGCTGTCACTGGAAATCAGAATATCATCCATGAATGAGATGATGGACGGATCCTGTAACGGATCTAGTAAAGTCCTCATCATGCGTGTAAACACACTAGGTGCATTGCTGAGTCCAAAGGGCATGACCTTGAATTCGTAGTGTCCACTGGGTGTACTGAAAGCTAACAGTGGTCGAATCTCCGGTTTGACTGGTATCTGATAGTACCCCCGACTCAGATCCACCTTTGAAAAGTACCGAGCCTTATGGAGCCTAGCGAATAACTGAGTTGGATTCGGCAAAGGTTCCACCTGAAACTGTGTATGACTGTTCAGCAGTCGGTAATCTATACACAACCTGTGTTCTCCACTTGGTTTGCGTAACAAAACTACCCCCGCATTGTATGGGGATGTGGATGGTGCAATCACGTCATCCTCCAGCAGTTTTTTTATTTCCTCCTCCAGGGCCTTTTCTTTAGAGAATGGCACTGGGTAAACCTTCTGACGAACCGGCTCCTGTGTGGTCAAAGTCATCTCAAACTCCACCAACCTCGTTCGTCCTGGTTTATCAGTCAGTATCTCCTTATGAGACTTGAGAACCTGGGTTATCTTTTCCCTCTCCTGTGAGGTCAGATCAGGGTTCACTTGTACATCCCTATAGGTTTCCTGGTGTACCAAGGGATATTCCCTGCCCTCGCTGGTTCCCACTTCTGTCTCCACTGCAACAGCCATTGCCATGAGGTGAGCTGCCTTGTCTCCGGGTCTCTCTTCGTATTTCCGCAAGAGATTGATATGGAAAATCTTCGACTTTCCCCGGATCCGGATTTGATAGTTGGTTCTGGATATCACCCTTTCCACGGGAAATGGTCCTTGCCAACCTATCTCCAGTTTGTTGTTTCCCGTTGGGAGTAACAACAAGACTTTATCTCCTACCTCTAGAGATCTTTCTTTAGACCTACGGTTGTAGTAAGCCGCATGTCTTTTCCTGGCCTTTTTCAAGTTTTGATTTGCCAGAGTCCATCCCTTGTGGAGTTTTTCTTTCAGTTCCTCCACGTATTGATAGGATGAGATCACTTCTTCTGACGTCCCCTCTTCAGTCCAACTCCTCAACATGGCTTCCAACGGTCCTTTGATTGGACGACCAAACAGCAACGTAGCGGGTGGTAGTCCTGTTGAGCCATGAGGAACTTCCCGATAGGCAAAGAGTGCTGCTGGGATATATTCATCCCACCTATCAGGTTTTTCCTGCGCTAGTTTCCTGAGCATTGTCATCAACGTGCCGTTGAAACGCTCTACTTGTCCATTGGCTTGAGGGTGGTAAGGGCTGGTATGTATGTGGTTAGAGTGAAACACCCTAAATACCTCCTCCATGAGTTTTCCACAAAACTGAGATCCATTGTCCGTCAGAATTTGATCCGGAAAGCCTAATCTGGTAAAGGCCTCCATCAGTGCGTCCGCCACTCTTTTCGAGTCAATCGTGGTCAACGGTATCGCCTCACCCCACATTGTACAGCAATCCACCATTGTGAGTATATACATGTTCCTCTTCCTAGTCCTGGGAAGTGGACCCACGATATCGATGGCTACCCTCTCGAAAGGAGAGTTCATGATGGGCATCTCACCCAACATCACCGGTGCTGTCCAGTGTTTCGGTGCCACCCTCTGGCACTCAGGGCATGACTTCACATACCGACGCACATCATCTGTCATTCCCGGCCAATAGTAGTGGCAGGAAATCCGCTGCATGGTGGCGGCAATACCCATGTGTCCACTAAAGGAGATGGTATGCCCCATATGAAGAATCTGGGACCGATGAGCTTTCGGGACGACCAACTGACCGTATAGGTTGTCTCCCCTTCCTGCTCTCCTGTAGAGTATCCTATTCTTCATGTAGTACTGCCCCCGTCCTGGTGGATCAGCACTTTTCTGCAGCTTTTTGTAGCAAGGACGTAAAGTATCATCCTCACTCTGGGCAGTTCGTAGCTCCCCCGGCATTGGGTTAGTCACAATTGCGTCTGCCTCTTCCGTTTTCGTCTGAGAGCGAGTCTGCATTGCTCCCATATGGATTGGCTCCCTGGGCATTCCCAGAAAGACATACCGGCAACCTAGGATGACTGGAAAAATGGGATCGGTCAATACAGCGGCCTTGATGGTGCCGGTGACGTACCTTGACCGAATCTCCACATTAGCAATGGGCAACTTCATGGTTACAGCACTCTTCTGTGCAGGCTGTATATCCAATGTTTCACCTGTGAATTGTTCTGGATGTACCAGATCCGCAGAAATCACGGCCTCCCCGTCCAGTCCTGTGTCGTATAAACACTCCACTTGACGACCGTTAACCTCTACCAATTCCACTACAGGTGGTTTTTCCTGGTCTGGAGTCTCTTCCTCGGCCTCGACCTGTTCGGTGGGCTCCACCTTAGGTTTCCCTGAGCACACGACGAATTGAGTGTCTCCTGACTTTTCCCTGCAGTCAATAGCATTGTGCGTATTCGACTGACATTGGTTGCACCATTTCCCTGTCCTAGATTTTCTATGGTCGGACTTGAATGAGCTCTCCTGGTGGCGAGCTTCCTTGTTGACCTTGGCATTTTCCGTGACAACCTCCTTGGAAGTCACTTGACATGCTGCAAAGTGAGGGTTCTTAGCCTTCGATTTGCAGTCCCTCGTATTGTGAGAGGGTGACTTACAAATTGAACACCACTTCTCCGACCACGGTCGTTTAGGTGTAGAGCTTGAAGTGCTCTTGCTTCCCTCCTTCTTCTTCTCTGAATTATCCTCTGATTTTTGCACATAAGGTTCCCACTTTTTGGTTCCTGAGTTTTTGGCTTTCTTCTTGTCATGTTTCTCTTGACTTTTGGTGTTGGTGGAAAGGTTTTCCCCTGCCTCCCCATGTACCTCGACGAACCGTTCTGCTAATTTATTCACGAGGTCAATACGTTCCGCTCCTTGTTCTCCCAGGAACGTCCTGAGAGGTTTAGACATTTGCTTCTTCAGCTGGTCGACCACCATGAGCTCTTCCAGACTCTCATAGTCATGTGCGAACCCAGCCAAATCCATCCACTTATGGAGATAAGATTTAAGACGCAAACTGTAGGCGGCAAACAACTCCCCGGTTCTCGTTTCGCTGCTCGAAATTTTTTCCGGTAGGTATGTGACGTAACCTCGAATCGTTTCAGCAGAGCCGTCTTTAACTCATCATAATTGTTCTCATGTCCTGGTGGCAGGCGAGTATAAACCTCGTATCCCGTCCCGCGTAATCCCTGGGATAGCTTAAGATTCCATTTGTTACGCTCCAGACCCATAGCAACTGACATAGCCTCGAAGCGTTGAAGGTATTGGATCAATCTTCTCTTTGTCCTCCTCGTAGACCGCTAAAGGAAACTTCATAGCATGGTACCCATGTCCACCTACTGGTGTTGATCCTGGGATGGAGGAACCTCCAACTGCTCCCTCAGTTTCTCCATTAGATTGACTCTTCAACTCGAGTTCCCTCATCCGGTACTCGTGCTCCCTTTTCTGTGCTTCCTGTTCAGCTTCTAATTTCCTAGCTGTTTGCTCAGCTTCAAATTTCTTAGCTGCTTGCTCAGCTTCCAATTTCTTAGCTGCTTGTTCCAACTCCATCCTTCTCAATTCCAGCTCGGCCTTTCGATCATCCCTTTCTGCTTGACGATACTCTCTCTCCACTTCCTGTATGTAATCCGTTAGAGCAGAACCCTCCAATCCCATTTCTTCCCCCTTTGCCTTTAATTCTGCTGTGCTAAGTTTAGGGGTGGCCATTATACAGAGAGGTAAGCTAGCAGGTCGAGTACAATATAACTGCAAATTACTATACAGATATATGAACAAGTACTATAAATCTAGATATTACCACACACAGCACATTCACGCAGTGACAAGAGTAGAATCAGGACCACAGACCTATGCAGACGTGTGAAGTGTGAACAGGTAAGATATTAGTCCTAACCCCTATCCACATTCACTCTAGCTGGATTCTCCAAAATGATATCTCCCTCTTATAACTAAGGATCCCGTGTCAAAAGACCCCGTTGTCAGAAGATCCCCCTGTCAAACGTTCCTGCTTGCAGGAGATCTCGCTGTCCAAGGATTCCGTTTACGGGAGATCCCGCTGTCCAAAGATCCCGTTTACGAGAGATCCCGCTGTCCAAGGATCACGTTTACGAGAGATCCCGCTGTCCAAAGATCACGTTTACGAGAGATCCACTGTCCAAATATCATCACGTTTACGAGCCCCCAATAATGTCGTGTCCTCCTTTAAAGTGTCGTCCCTGGAGTGAGGAGATCCGACACCCACATTATAATATTATTTTTTCCCCCTCAATATTCTGGAGAATCCACCAGCTTCCGTCCAACACACTCCATCAGCCTATGGACACCTTTTCCTATCACTCTCACACTGTCGTACTATGCCCCCTTCTCATACTTCCCCAACGCAACATACTCAACAACTCTTGCTTCTAGAAATTAATAAAGATTAATTTATTAAAATAAAAGTGTAACGTGTATGAGACGTGTATGCGAAGAAAATGTGTGACGTGTTCTATAAAGTGTGTAGACTCTGTCTCTCAGACATCAACTCAGTCAGCTGATCACAGCAAAGATAGACCACAGCACGTTACGTCAGAACAAGTACGTCTCACCCGTTGCCGGAACCATCTTGCCGGATAATGCTTTGCCTCTGTAGACCTCTGGTAATCCAATTTCATGAACATCCGAAATAGACACCGGTGGTATTAAGAGTTAATCAGGGACCGGTTGCACTCTACACAATGTCCGTTCCTAATGTTCCTAAACAAACTGCACAAGTCTTTTGCAGTGTGTACGCAGTTAGTTAGTTAGTTAGTTAACAGATCATCCTCGTTGCACATCGAACCACTCAGTTCATAAGTGCTAATTACTAATGTTAATTGTTACTGTACTAACACTAGGTACTCTTAGCCGGTTCTCGGTTCGTTACTACTGTCTGATGCTGTGTGGTGCATCAGTATGCATCATTCTCTTTGATGAATCAATTTCCTTCTAGCGTAAGTTACGTTTCTGTATGCAACTTTATTGACTCTTGAACTGGTGTTCTTCAGAATGGGTTTTTTAATTCTTTCCCAAAACTTGTAGAGTTTCCTTGGATCTGGTAGGGAACCTAGGATAGAAACAACACATCTGGTGATAGTACTAGTCACTGATCCCTTCGGCTGAGTGTAAGCCTATCACCTTGCTTAATGATCTTTAGCTACCTAGACTTAGTCATAGAGCAGATTAGCTACCCACCTAGAGTCGAATCAGGCTATGACAAAGAAAAAATATCAGCAAACAGAATGCGGAACCCCGCCCACCAGGGACACCTACGGGAAGATCCCAATTATCCTTCATTACTCAACTAGTAAAGCTTATCAACACTTCACTAATCTATTCTAGCTAACACTAACAGTGCTAATCATCACACTATAGTTTAACAAGGCCACAGTCTATAGTAATTATAACGAATATATTATAATAAGTTATACCTTAAATGGCACTACTGCAGTCCTATAAATCATATCTACATCTGCCATATAGGCACGTGTAAAATTAAGTCACTAATTAACACACGGTAGATATTATTTCCACTGGCACTGCAGTGCCCTGCACTCTGTCTAGAGCATTATTCAAGTCCACCCTAGTTGATCTCAACTCGAGTTTATATGGCAAACTACCAAAGTTGTCCACGTGACGTTATCCTTTACTCCCCCACACAGGTGGCACAGTGGCAAATCATCCCCTGTCAAGAACTATTTTCCTGGCTTAAATCCTGTCAAAGTTGTCAGTAATTGCCTAGATTCTCAAAACAAGCCAGCTAGTTTCTGTAAACTCCCAACAAAGAGTTTCGATACCAAGCTGCCAATCATCTTGATGTTCCGGAAACCAAGAATTGACAGATGCACTGTTTTCCGTACTAGGTACTTCCGTTTTACATCTGCCCCTGTGATCTCACGGCTTCCATCTGCATTCAAATGTTGACAAACTTGTCACTCTTCTGTTCCGTGGTGACAATCCCAGCAGCCATTTCCGTCTGATGTCCTGCAGTATAGATGACAAACGGAACCATTCCATATCCTTCTCCCTCACCACCAAATGTGTTTATGGGCTGACACGATGTAACCTGTACAACTGTGTTTACTCTGTTAGTACAAATAGATGTCGCTGGGCGATCGTCCGCTTAATCCGAAAATCCTCTGTAATAATCAACCGGATAAACACACGGTTTCATTTTGTGACACCCCGGTCGGTAACTATAGCTGTAAAATGTTATGTTATCTAGTGCATCCTCTAGTCTCCTCCTCTTCCTCCTCCTCCTCCTCCTCCTCGTTTAAATCCTTGGCCAGGGAGACCGGCATGAGAAGCACATACCTACGTGAAATAAAGGAAAGTGCGCAAAGAAAATTATGACATAGTGTATTTGGATGAAACCTGGATCAATGTCCACCACACAAGTGAAAAGAAATGGCAATCAATGGATGGAAAGATAAAGTGATATGTGCCCAGTAGTAAAGGACAGCGTTTGGTCATAGCCCATGCTGGTAGTACGCATAATGGCTTACTACAGAATGCTGGACTCATGTTCGTATCAAAGCATACAGATAATAGGCATTATCATAATGAGATGAATGGTAATGCATTTAGAGATTGGCTCGAGAATACAGTGCTTCCATCCCTAGACTAGAACGTACTTGTCTAATTATGGACAATGCATCATATCACAATGTTGCTGCCCAATATGACAACATGCTTACGGCATCGAGCACAAAGGAAGCAATAAAGATACGGTTCCGAAGGGAAAACATACCATTTCCAGAAACGTAATTCAAGCAGACGCAAAAAAAAAAAAGCAAGAAATATCATATCGAAAAGTTGATAGAAGAGCATGGTCGTAGGTGCTTGAGACTTCCACTGTACCATTCTCATTTACACCCTACAGAACCTTGTGTGGGCTAAAATTAAAGAACAGGTAGAAACAGACAATACTTACATACAAATTGTCTGACGTCAAAACTAACCCAGTCCGCGCTATTAAATATTGATAAAAGTTACTGAAAAAAAAGAGTGAGGACCATGTGTTAAAGAGAAAGATGACTATTGGAGAAAGGATGGATTGAATTTTATACAACCGAGAGCAGTCATAAATCTATTGGAATCGTCTGACACAAATTAAGGTCTGGGCAGATCGCAGAAATTAATCCTACATGCATACCTACTGGGATATTTTGCTCCAACTGTTCAGAAGAATTGCAGGCCCTATACATTACAGCATCAGTACAAACAATACAAAATGTCAATGTCAACAGTTTGTATTCCACGGTGATGAATTTTCAGTTCCTCAACAATGACAAACAACTGGCGTTGAAAAAGTTAAAACACTAAACGCATTGAATACCAACAGAAGAGTAATATTGCGGTGGAAACTGACATATTGTGGCATAACAAAAAAACGTGAGAACAAACACGTTGTCAAATTAGGGGACAACACGCGATCATACGAATCAATCTATAAATTTCAATGAAAAGAGGACCAACATCTTGACCGTTAAGAAGGACGCCCACTACAGAGACATTCGCATCTATATTCGTCGTGCAAAACAGGTAATCATGTTCCGGCTCTGAACAGTAAACAGCAGAGTAATCAATCTTTCACGAAGACGCAAAACGGTTCTGTCACCAATGTGCACGTGTGAAAAAACTACACAAACAGCTGAACAAATCCTTAAAAATTGACACATGCTGACTAAATTGCGGTGTCATCTCTCGTCACTCCATACGCACATTAACGCACAGCTGTTTGGAAGCTTTCACGAATTCCATATAAAAAGCTGAAAGCATCATAGTAACATGACTCATTGTGTACACATTATTAACCAGCAGCTAAAGAAACAAGAAGAAAATGGAAAATAAGGTAAGAAATATATTCCTTCTACTTTCCTGTCCATTTCAATTTCGATTCCACATTATTTACCCCATGCCTCTGTAAATTCTGTGTCTTTACTAATATTGCACATTGCACTCATTCCCATACGAATCTGGATACGCCTTGTGTCGTCACTCGAACTGACGGGCATTACTGTAAAACAAGTTTGTTAGTGTGAATTCACTACATTTTTTTTTGCCACAACATCAAAGAAATGTCGCCGTTTTCCATGATTTAAGTTGCCTTTGGACCTATCAAAGACATATTACTTGGGTGGGGGTAAATATTAGACGACAGGAAAAGTTTCATAACGATGCAACAGAGAGTTTTCAACAAACAAACAAAAATTATCGTAAATGAGGACAATCATTTGTAAATGGACTATACCAGTACATTCCACACATGTAACCTATGCAAGCCACATAAAGTGGGAGTTAATATTTAACATTGATGTGCGTGCCACTTCATGAGCGTGAGATTTATGAAAAGGTAACATACCGGAAAAACGGTATTCAGTAAATTGTTGAATAACATTTATATAGTATCCCTGGTATTTTATAATTATTTCCCAAGCAGCGCACGTTTATATAACCGAGTACGGAATTAATTCTAGCTCTCATTCACTTTGCAGTCTGCGTCAATGAGGCATTTTTGAAAATAGTCACTGGACTTCCCGGGTCGTCCCATTTAGCCATGATTAAATACTCCAGCCTTCTTCTTCCTTAAACTATGAGGTTAGTGAGACAGCCCCACAGCCACCCATTTCTTTATGCTGTCCACCCACGTGTGACGTTGCCTTTATCGTGTACACTTCCCCTCTACTTTTTCAGTCCAGCAAATCTTTCAACCAGGAATTGTGTCTGGTTATACGGTCGAGATAATGTAATTATTCAATCTTGATCTCATTCCCTTGTTTTCTTCAAGCCCAGTGTTTGTAATGTTTCCTCAAATGTGTCTGTTTTATTTCTATTTTATTCTATCTTTATTCTATTTTATTTCTATTTTATTCTATTTATCTTGCACACTTCCCCTCCATGTTTCCGCCTATCTGTCTGTTTGTTTTTTGTTTTTGTTTTTGTTTTTGTTTTTTAATTTTTTAATTTTTTTTTTTAAATATATATATTCTATTTTTATTCTGTTTTACTTCTATTTTATTATATTTATCTTGCACACTTCCCCTCCATTTTATTCCGTCCAGCAAATCTGTCAACCAGGAATTTTGTCTGGTTATATAGTCGAGATAACGTAATTATCCAATCTTTATCTCATTCCCTCGTTTTCTTCAAGCCCAGTTTTTGTAATGTTTCCTCCTATTTGTCTGTACAACATGTTGAAATCTGCAAATTTATTCTCGCATTTCTTATTTATTTTTCGTTGTTCTACAGAGTAAGCCGACTTTGGGGCGAAGGGGTTAGGACCCTATTCGTAATCCCGCATACCACGTTGAAACATTTCTGCGGGCGATTTGGTAGCAGACCGCCTTGCGTTAGTTTTCATACAATGGTATGAGTGCTGCTTGTTGTAGAAAGCAATGAGACACTAATTTTTTTTTTCATATCCTTTTTTACAGGGCATCGCTGTCAACACCAGCATTTTACTGCTGTTGTTGATGTCTTGGCAAGTTTACGTTCAGTAGTTTGCCATTGCTTTCTGAAAGACCGGCTCCCATACCAACTTATTAAAACCCAGCGCAACGCTAGTTAGCGGGCTTACGAATCGCGTCCGTAAGCCTTTCGCCATGGAGTCCGGCAATGGGAAACTGCTGAACGTAAATTTGCCAAGAAAGCACACAAAAAATGCAAGGGTTGCCTGCTTTGTTCTGTAAAGGATATGCAACTTGTTATTAAACTGCCAAGTAGAAAGACAAGATAAAGGACTCCTATAACACAGCTCGACGTGTGTAGTGTATATGGTGCTACATCCATAGTTGATAGACCAGTCGGCTCTCGGTGGGCGCTGTGGTCAGTGTTAAGCCGGACGCCTTTACATTCCAAGACATTTCCTGGTGATCATTTCAGCCTGTGTCTACTTGGCAGTCCAGGTCCATTTTTTAAATCCTTCCTTACAGGGCCAGCAGGCGAGCGTCTAGCTACTGCACTACCACAGCTACTATTCGAGCCCCTTGGCAGACTTATGTATGTTGATGGTATTTGACTATTTGTTTAGTTCTGTGAACTCATCTCTCTCTCTCTCTCTCTCTCTCTCTCTCTCTCTCTCTCTCTCTCTCTCTCTCTCTCTCTCTCTCTCTCTCTCTCTCTCTATCTATCTATCTATCTCTCTCTCTATTTCTCTCTTTTTTTTTCTCTCCCTCTTTCTCTATCTCTCTTCCTTTTTATCTCTCTATTTCTCTCTCTCGCTTTCTCTCGCTTCCTCTCTCTCTCTCTCTCTCTCTCTCTCTCTCTCTCTCTCTCTCTCTCTCTCTCTCTCTCTCTCTCTCTCTGATTGTCCTGTAACATGCCATTTTGATTGTCCTGTAACATGCCACTCCATTTTTTGTGTGTGTATTCTCATCTTTCATATTATCATTTTGTATGCCACTTGATTTTATCATGTATAATATAATATTACTGTGATGTGAGGGAGAGAGAGAGAGTTAGTGAGTGGAGAGAGAGAGAGAGAGAGAGAGAGAGAGAGAGAGAGAGAGAGAGAGAGAAAGAGAGAGAGAGAGAGAGAGAGAGAGAGAGAGAGAGAGAGAGAGAGAGAGAGAGAGAGAGAGAGAGAGAGAGAGAGAGAGAGAGAGAGTTAAATTGCATCACTAATTTTTACGCTACACAATGTATGTGTAAAAAATTTTCTCCACTTCTTACAATTTTTGCGAGAATGCTCACGACAATCGTCAGTATCTCAACTGTGTGTAAAGTGTGGGAGTTTGTTCTTATTAGTTTCAGTGATCATGTGAGGCATAATGTATGTCTGGATGTGAGGATGTTTGTGTGGGTGTGTATGTGAGGGATGTGTGTGTTGTGTGTGTGGGGGTAGGGGGGGTGGGGAATGTATGCGTGGAGGGGTTGTGTGTAGGGGGATGTTTATGGGTTGATGGGTGATGTGTAGATGGGTGAAGGGATGTGTAGTCGGTGGGGGATGTATGTGTGTGTGAGGGATGTGTGTGTGTGGGGGGGGGGGATATTTGGGAGGATTATTGGAAGTATGTGGGTGTTGGTGGGTTGGGGGTTGTGGGTAGTGAATGTGTATTTGGGTGGGTGAATGGGTGTGTAAGAGATTGTGTAGGTTGGGGATGGGTGTATAATGGGTGTGTGTGGGAGGGGGGGGGTGTCTGTGAATGGGATATGTCTGTGTGGGTGGGAGTGTGTGAGTGTGGATGGGGTAAAATGAGTGGGTGGAGGATGTATGTGTGGGTGGTGAGGATGTTTGTAGGTGGGGGATGTGTGGGTGGGTGGGGAGATGTGTGGGTGAGAGATGTGTGGGCGGGAATGTGTATGAGGAATGCATGTGCTGGATGTGTGTGTGTGGGGGGATGTGTTTATGGGTGGATGTTTATGTGGGAGGGGAGATGTGTGAGAGGTGGGGAGGTGTGGGATGTGCTGGTGGATTAAGGATGTATGTGAGGATGGGGGATGTGTGTTTGGCTGGGTGGTTGTGGTGTGTGTGGGTGGGAGGGTAGATGAGAGATGCATGTGTTGATGGGCGGGTGGGTGATGTGTGGGTGTGAGTGGTTGAGTACGTGAGTGGGTGGGTGTGTGTGAGGGATGAGTGTATGGTTGGGGGATGTGTGTGGTTGTGGGAAGATGTGTGTGTGTGGCGGATGTGTGTGGGTGGGGTATATGTGGGTGGTGGGGTGTGTGTGGGTGGGAGGTGTGTGCTTTTGGGTGTTTATGTGTGGGGTATATGTGTGGGCTGGTGGGGAGATGTGTTTGTTGGTGGGGATGTGTGTATAGGTGGGGGATGTGTAGTTGAGAGGTGGGGGATGTGTAGTTGAGAGGTGGCGGATATTGGGTGGGTGAGTGGGTGTAGGTTGGCTGATGTGTGTGTGTGTGTGGGTGGGGAATATTGTAAGGGTGCGGGATGTATCTGTGGATAGGTGCGGGATGTGTGGGTTGACGGGGGTATGTGTGCGTGGTTTTGTGATGTGTGTTTTGCTGGGTTGTTGCCAGTGTGTGGGTGGGTGGTGGAGAATATGTGGGTGGGTGTGTGCGTGTCGGTTATGGGATGGGTGGGGGATGTATGGTGGGTGGGGGGATTAATGGATGGGTGGCGGCATGTATGTTTGCCTGAGTCTGTGTGAGTGCGTGGAGGTATGTGTAGGTGGGTGGGGGTGTGGTGGGGGATGTGTGGGTGGATGGGGAATGTGTCTCACAACATTACAATATGCACTGTTTATGTTTACAACATTCATTTGACAATGTTTTTTTCACCCATGTAAATGTACCATGCGTAATATGCATTATTTATGCTTAGAAACTCCATTTGACAATGTTTGTTTTTTTTCCCCTATGTAAATGTAACATGCACATTTGATGAATGAAAGATGAGTGATTGAAAGGGCCGAATGTAAGAAGGGCCTGCATGCCTAATTTGTTACCATTTTAAAATAAAGTCCGTTCGTTCCTTCGTTCATTCGCACTCTCTCTCTCTCTCTCTCTCTCTCTCTCTCTCTCTCTCTCTCTCTCTCTCTCTCTCTCTCTCTCTCTCTCTCTCTCACTCTCACTCATTCTCACTCTCTCTATCTCCCACACACACCCCTCCTCTCTCTCTCTCTCTCTCTCTCTCTCTCTCTCTCTCTCTCTCTCTCTCTCTCTCTCTCTCTTCTCTGACTCTATATGTGTTTGTGCGTATGTCTATCGCTGCTTTCTCTCTTGCTTTCTATCTTCCTAAACTGTGTTCTCTTTACCGTATATGATTAGAGAATTTGAAAACTGTAAAATTCGTAACCATTTTTCTAAATTTGCTGGAAAAGAATCTGACATTTAGACATGAATAAGAGGTGCAAGAAGAAAGACCTTTAAAAAAAAAAAAAAAAAAGAGCCTTTTGAGATTTGTCACTTATCTTTGGGGAGAATTATCACAAGTACACTCTCTATAGAGATGGCGCAGTATTTTGCACTGGTGGTTCTGTGCATAGTGGAAAGACATCTATCTGGCTTTTTATTTATTTTTTTTTGCTCGCTCGCTTTGAGCTCAAGCGTAGTCCATCCACACAGTCCATGGACTGAATTTTGCATGTGGATTAGCTTTCCCTATTAACAGTGTCCCTCGCCACCAGGCGAACCCACTCCGACTTCAGAGGTACTTGTAATTTACGTCCCTAATCAAGGACGATAGGTCAACATTTTAGTCCAACTGTCCGGTGTAGGGATTGAACCGCTTACCTCGGCATCAGCACATCGAATGTTTAGGAACACGCGTTCTTACCCATTCGGCCATGAGGACCTGCTATCTGGCTGTTGATTCTTGGCTTCCGTCGGGGGGGGGGGGGGTGTTGCTCTGTAGAATGGAGCTAACAGACATACAAATTCAAGTATGTACACGAATGTGACTGCGAACATATCAGTTCTGATGTGGCTAGCTGGTACTCGAGTTACTAAAGCAATTATATTGTCTGATTCTCAGTTCGTATTGTGTAACGTTTAAAATAGACAGACGTAGCTTGAGTAACTATCAAGCGTGGATACTTCTCTCTTACAAAACTTAACATGGGTATACTGTCCGGGACTTCATGGAGTGTGGATTAACGAGCTAACAGAAATGCTGGTTTCAAGAAGTTGAAATGCACAGGGCGAATAAAGCTGTCACTCTGAATACTATAATTTATAAACCACTGCCGGTTGATGATACATCAACAGATAAACCAACTTATTTAAGTTTGCTTTAATTTGGAGAGTAAAGTGTGGTTTCATCAAGGAAGGACATATTCGAGGAAGAATCCGATGTGTGTATAGCCAATGTATTACTGCACCGATCAGCATCTACACATTTGCTTAGGAATACATTGCTTCAAAGAGTTTACCCAGAATGCAATGATGTCCGTTCTTATAGATCAAGACCAATTGCACTCCGGATATGCATACCGGCAGCCTGATATCTGCAGCGATAAAGCCACGATCCTGTAGGGGCTAGTTGTTTTATTTAAGTGTTAACTGACGAGCCCACTCGTCCGTTTAGTTCAGTTTTCTTTTCTTGCCACTCTAAACTGCTTGCATTCTAACTATTGATATTCATTTCTTTAGTTATTTAGTTGATATGCCAACTCTCTATGGTCCTTTATATCTGCTCGGCCATCTGAAGCAGTAGCACAGCCAACCAGTCTGCTCTTTCGTTGCATCATACCCTAATTTGGAAATAATTGTAGATTTTCCGGATATGAAAATGATTGTAAACTTTCCTGATATGGAAATGAATATAAAGTTTCCTGATATGGAAATGATTGTAAACTTTCCTGATATGAAAATGATTGTAAACTTTCCTGATACGGAAATCAATGTAAACTTACTTCCTTGCTCACATATAATAATGTGCTCACAACGAATACCATACCGACGCCATTAACGGTTCTAGCCAAAAACTCCTTTCTAGCAGTTTCTGATGCGAGTTTAGGATATAATTGTCTCGACTAACCACATAGTCTCTGCGAAAACAACATTCAACAATGTGAAACAGCTTACTACACAAAAACCACAAAATTACCCATTCAAATTCTGCGATCAAGTGTTACATTTATCATTCATTACTGTGTAGAAAATGAGCCAAGGTAGCGCAGTGGCTAGCGCGCCTGCCTGCTGGGTCGTCGATCATGAGTTCGTATTCGCGTATCTATCAATCAATCAATCATGTGCCATGCCGGAAAGCGTGGGCGGTCATGACTCGCCATTTCACTCGATCACTAGTGTCGTGGATCAGCTCAGTGTTCCTGTCTCGTCCATGCCATGTGGCCAAGCCATCCAGGTATTTTCCTCTCGGTCTTCCTCTTGGTCTGTTCCCTTCGATCTTGCCAGTTGTCACTAAGTTCTCCAATCCATTGAACGTGCTATAGAAGTAAACAAGGATATACATCTTTGCTTTATTGACTATACAAAGGCTTGTGATAGAGTTAGACATGTCAGCATGGTGGATATGCTTCAGATCTACAAATTGATGGGAAAGACATTAGACTTATAAAAAACATACATTGGAAACAACAAGCTGCAATAAGGATTGATAATGAAGTGGGACAGTATCAGCCAATTAAGAGAGGTGTTAGGCAGGGATGTGTGATGTCTCCAGATCTTTTTTCCCTATACAGTGAAAATATTTTCAGAAATGTAGAGGATATAAATGGAATCAGCATTGGAGGACGAAACATCAATAACATTAGATATGCAGATGATACAGTATTAATTGCAGACAATGCGCAGGACCTGCAACAATTAGTAGATGCGGTTGTTGTACACAGTGAGCAACTGATGTTAGAATTAAATTGTAAAAAGACTCAGGTTATGGTAGTCACTAGGAAGAAAGAAGTGCCACAGTGTAATATACAAGTAAATGGAAATATTCTTCAACAAGTGAATCGGTACAATTATCTAGGAACAGTCATAACATCTGACGGGAGATGCCTTGACGAGATTAGAACAAGAATCGCCATGGCGAAAGTAGCCTTTAGCAAGATGAAAAACATTCTGACCAATAAAAAGATGTCAATTGAAACGAGAAAAAGAGTGTTGAGGGGATACACAGAGCCTGTTCTTTTGTACGGATGTGAAACTTGGACAATGTGCAATCAAGCTGAAAAACATCTGATGGCTGCTGAAATGTGGTTTCTGAGGAAAATGCAAAGAATACCATGGACAGACAGAAAAACCAATTCGCGTATATGATAACATATTCAGTGCCAAACAAATAGTAGGTTTGGGCGAAACAAAACTGGGTTCTGGACAATGGTAAGTAGGGGTGTGTCACAGTTATGACTTAAAAGTTGTTAATAGGATAGCAGACATTATAACACAATGACAACATTTCGCAGAAATATAAGTCCATGGCAGATACGGGAAGTGCTTAAGACAATTAATCATCCCAAGGCATTTAATCAACTAAATTGGCTCGGGCTTTCAGGTCCTTTCAGTGTCAGATCAGCACCAGAGAATGTCTGTGTTAGATCAGCACCAGGGAATGTCTGTGTTAGATCAGCACCAGGGAATGTCTGTGTTAGATCAGCACCAGGGAATGTCTGTGTTAGATCAGCACCAGGGAATGTCTGTGTTAGATCAGCACCAGGGAATGTCTGTGTTAGATCAGCACCAGGGAATGTCTGTTTCAGATCAGCACCAGGGAATGTCTGTGTCAGATCAGCACAAGAGAATGTCTGTGTCAGATCAGCACTAGGGAATGTCTGTGTTAGATCAGTACCAGGGAATGTCTGTGTTAGATAAGCACCAGGGAATGTCTGTGTCAGATCAGCACCAGGGAATGTCTGTGTTAGATCAGCACCAGGGAATGTCTGTGTTAGATCAGCACCAGGGAATGTCTGTGTTAGATCAGCACCAGGGAATGTCTGTGTCAGATCAGCACCAGGGAATGTCTGTGTTAGATCAGCACCAGGGAATGGCTGTGTCAGTTAAGCACCAGGGAATGTCTGTGTCAGATCAGCACCAGGGAATGGCAGTGTCAGATCACCACCAGGGAATGTCAGTGTCAGATCACCACCAGGGAATGTCAGTTTCAGATCACCACCAGTGTCTCAATGTGAATATAACCGCGAAAGCGTTAAAACTCAAACTGGAGTACAAATGTAACAAAGTCGCTCACCTTGAAGACTGGCGCAATTTGAGACAATCCTTTTTATTCAGATTTGATCTCGTTTCAGAAATAGACAAAAAACTGTTGTAAAAATATAACGGGCCCCTGACACGGGGACGGGACGTTACATGCTCATACAAACCTAACTGTTCATATCTTTCTGTAATTGCTCAATCTCAAGGACTCTCGCAAACTATTGCAAACTATTGCAAACTCGTCGTCTATAATTTATTTATGTCCCGGTCCGACCATGGCATTAATGCTATACAAACAGGCTATCCCTTCTCTCAGTACATATGCCTCGCCTTGACGATCAAATCCTTTTATCACGGAGCTCAAAGGAAAACACACAGCTGACTTGATGTCCTTTTTCGAAGTGACCTCTGTTGCTGTTCTGACGATGCGTACGTCGTCCTTAGTTTCTAGTGGTCAAGTCATTCTATTGTTAGACTGGGAATCTCCTAATTCCTATTAGGTGGTGCGTGTGAGCGTAACCACTATGTGGCATAATGCCCCCTCCCAGAAAAAAAAATGCTAAGGCATTTTTCCTTTCATAATCATCATATATGATACTTACAACTGTAACCATAATTTTCTTTTACCCACCACCACATAGTTCTAAGATTTACCACATCATTAACCCTCCAAAAAAAAAAAATTATAAATGCTACATAACGGGCACGCCCACCTGTCCGATCCCTACGTCGGACGTCGTCTGACTGATCCTATGGAATCAGTTCAACTAATAAACATATTAGTCCCTACCTTGTCCTAATGACAAGTGTATCCTAGCTCTAGGTATTACCATGAGTTTCGGACGAGGGTAATAATGAAGCTTTCCCAGTAACCATGTTAGTCGTCGTCGTTATTTGTTGTCGTACTGTCATGATATAATTAATCATTCATTTAATGGGTCGGGTGCTTGTCTGTGACTCCACCTTAACTTTTCCCGATATTTTCCTTTGGGATTTGGACTCTCGCTTGATCATATATTGTTACTTAGCTCCTGTTGTACTGATCCATACACATATAGCATACCATATTATGACTTTGAACCCAAACTTCATAATTAACTAATATAAACGTTAATTACTCTGTGTAACTCTAATTAAAACACAAATTTTAACATTTATAACATCACATATGGTTAATGTTTTGACAATCACATAGTAATACTTAAGATTTGCTTTCTACAGTCTTCTTTCCAACCGCAAGCACTTGTGTTTCATCCTTGCCGTGGCTCTGTTTTGAACACATATCAGATATAAATGCACCTTAATTCTATTTATAATATTCAATCTAATAACCTATATTATCATGTTGGTTATTGTCACATTGACTTTCTAACAAGGCTTTATATATAAGTAATCACCTGAATATATATATATATATATATATATATATATATATATATATATATATATATATATATATATATATATATATATATATATATATATATATATATCATTATGAACTATGAACTCAATTTATATAATCAAGAACTATAACTATAATTCAACTATAACTAATCAACAAGAAAATCTGCCATTCTATAATCGACTCAGAGTGTCAGCGAGATTATTATCTTTTCCAGGAATGTGACAGATGTCAAATTCATAGTCCTGTAATAGTAATGACCATCTATGTATTCTAGAATTCTTCGGATGACCCGATTTGAAAATTTGTAAAGGTTTGTTATCCGAAAGTACCAGAAATTTCCTACCTAGTAAGTATCTAGAGAACTTCTCAATACTTTCAATTAAAGCTAGAGCCTCTTGTTCAGTAACAGCATAGTTTCTCTGAGTTGCAGATAGCTTCTTACTGAAGTAAAGAATAGGATATAGTTTCCCTTCATGTAATTGAAGTAATACAGCTGAAATAGCATGTAAACTAGCATCCGTTTGTAAAACAAAGTCTTTTGAAATATCAGGTAATTTCAAAATAGGATATGTACTAAACAGGGTTTCTATTTGTTGTAATAACTTCTCATGATCCTCTGTCCAAACTATCTTTGTTGGTTGACCTTTCTTTAAAAGTTCCGAGAATGTTGCTGTCATATGTGCAAAATTAGTGATAAATTTTGGATAATAATTAATCAACCATAATACACTCCTAAGCTCCTTTTTGGATGTTGGAGGTTTGATATTAGGAATCTTTGTCACAACTAATGGGTCTGTTTTCCTAAATCCGTTAGAAATTCTATGACCTAGAAATTGTATCTCAGTAAACCCTATCTCAATTTTACTTGGTTTAGCTTTCAACCCATGTTCTTGTATTCTCTGGAAAACTTGTTTTAGAATTTAACATGTGTGTCAATATCACAAGTATGAATACAAATATCATCCATATAAGTTGCTACGTTGGTAATTCCATGAAGTAATCTTCTCATCATTCTCATGAATGTACTCGTTGCATTTTGTAAACCAAATGGAAGATATGCCCATTCATATAAACCCAACGGCGTGCTAAAAGCTGTAATATGCTTTGAATCTTCCTCCATAGGAATTTGCCAATATCCTTTTGTAAGGTCAATTTTCAAAAATAGTTTCGAGTTTACCATGGTTTCAATTAACTCATCAATATTTGGCATAGGTTCTGCATCTAGTAAAGTTAATTCATTAACTTTTCTATAATCAACACATAAACGTAATGAACCATCTTTTTTCTTAACAATTACAACCGGTGAACAGTAATTTGAAATTGATATTTTTATAATTCCAGTTTTATCTAAATCTGAAATTTCTGCAGTAACTTTTTCTAAATAATGTATTGGAATAGGATATGGTTTCACTTTAACTGGGACATTTGATAATAAAGTTATTTTATGTTTAATCAGTGATGTCTGCCCCGGTTTATCTGAACAAAATTGAACTATATTCCTTTATTGCAGTAATAAGCTTTTCTCTATCTTGTGCTGATAAATCTTTACTTATCTGTATCGCTTGCCAATTACTGTCGCTATTAACTATAGGTGTTGGAATCTGTTGTTTTATAGCATCTTCTTGTTGCTCAATAATTACCCAACAAGCTGTTGCTATCCTATGAGGAATTTGTTGTGTCACTTGACCCGAGTTATCCTCACGTGGAATATATGGCTTTAACATATTAATATGAAAAATTTTATGTTTGCCATTCACATCAATACGATAATCTACATCGCTAATTTTCTTAATCACCTTAAATGGACCTTGCCATGAAGTAACAAGACAATCTCGAGGATGAGGTAACAATAACCAAACCTCTTCTTCTTCTTTCAAGACTATTGTCTTGGCGTTCCTATTACCATATTGTCTGTATCTTTCTCCAGCTTTATCCAGTGCAGATTTTGCAATCTGACAAGCTGTGATAATTTTGTCCCTTAATTGTGTCACCATTTCATATGCATCTCTTTTCAGATGATCATATGTTTTCTTTGTGAGTAAGTCATTATATATTAATAATGGACATCTTGGATTTGCTCTACATACCAATTCGAATGGAGACAACCCTGTAATAAATTGTGGTACCTCTCGGTATGCAAATAGTACTGCTGGTAATAAAATATCCCAATCTTTGGGTCTTTCCGCAGCTACTTTCGCCAGAGTTCGTTTAAGAACTCCGTTATAGTTCTCATTCACATCATTTGTCATCGGGTGCTAAGGTGAACTAAACACCTGTGGAATCCCAAGTATCTTCATTGCCTCTTGAGAAGCCGTTGATATAAACTGGCTACCTCTATCTGATAATATGCAGCTAGGAAATCCTATTCTGCTAAAAGTTATTAACAATGAATCTAGAATGGATCTACTCGTGATATATTTTAAAGGAATAGCCTCTGGCCAACGAGTACAAAGATCAATCATAGTTAATATGAATCTATTGCCTCGGTCAGTAGTTGTATTTAGCGGACCCACAATATCTATAGCTATTTTCTGAAATGGTCGTGATGCCAAATCAGTTTTCTGAACATGTGCTTTGGGATGTTTGCCTTTTTGTGTGGTCACCTGACATAATGTACATGAACGTACATGTGTGGTAATGTCTTTGTTATATCCAGGCCAATAGAACTGCGTTAGCAATCTATTAGTGGTATTAGCAATTCCCATATGACCAGCGAATGGAGAATCATGTGCTAATTTTAATGCTTCCGTGCGACATTTCAAAGGGAGTACTGTCCGAAAATAACGTGATGTACCTCTATCATACCGTCTCGATTAAATATTATTGTCTAGTAAAAATTTCCAATTACCTCTTTTACCTTGTTTTATTGGTTCACTCAGTTTTTTTAAAACAAGATTGTAGAGTCGGATCTTGTTTCTGATCTTCTAGTAAATCAGTCACTAGTCTGATATTATTTTCTAATTTGTCACTGTCTTTATCCCTTTTTCCTTGAGCTCTTGTAATTGCATTAGCTCTTGCGTGATCAATCTCCCATTGCTTTGCTTCATCATGCATTAATTGTTTCGCATCTGGTATGTTACCAATCAGTAATCCGGCACATGGATTTGGTAATACCGCTGCATTTATTGTGCCTTTGTAATATGGTGACATAATTGTAATCGTGGCAATCTTATATCTCTCTATTGTGCCACCGAATGTTCTGCACTCTACAGTTTCGCCTGTATAATCTTCTTCTTTTATCAGCTTTCAATCTACTCCGACAATCGAAGCTCCAGAATCACGAATGCAAGTAGTGGGTTCACCATTTACCCATGCTTGATGGATTTTTAATTTGCCATTTTGTATGCTAACGGCATTAGCTTCATGAATTGTTTCTATACATTCATTACTGATATTGTCAGTTATACCGTTATCTGACTTGTCAGTCTGATCATCAAACTGTAGTATGATAGCTGCGTGTGTCTCTTCTAAATCGTCTGAGTCACTACTGGAGTATATGTATGCTGTACTCGCTTCCTTCCAGGAATTTCTCATCGGACAAGACCTACTAGTGTGTCCGTACGCCCTACATGAGAAACACTTTATGCTTCTTTTAAAAGAGTCATACTTATTTCCCTTCTTTGCCGTAATGTCTTTCAGATATGCGGTATAACCTGGATGTTTATCACACATCTCCAAGTTTCCATGCGATAATCTACAATACTGGCATCTGGTGAATTGGCCTTTCCTTGGTCTATCACCTTCTTTATTATAAGGACTATTTCTATTGCTACCACTACTAAACTTTCTAAACTTACTGTTCCCTCTTTGAAATTTTGCACTTGCTCCTATCACTAATTCAGGTTGTGCACAGTTAGCAAAAATATCCCTATGTGCATTGAAATAAGATTCACCTTTAGTTTCCATCTCACTTAAACTCTTATATTTATTTTCCATAAGAAATACTGACATAGGTTCTGGTATCGCAGATAACAGTCTATCTCTGATAATTAAGTCTCTAACTTTTTCATAATTAGCATTAATATCAGCAGCCTTACACCACTTGTCAAAGCTAGAAGACATTTCCGAAGCGGAATCAAGGAATGTTTGATTCGATTTCGGTGTAAGTGTTTTAAACTTCGTACGTAAACCAGATTCATCCAAAGAAAAATGTGATAGCACACGATCGCGCATATACTTGTAGTTTGTACGCAAATCCTCAGGAATTAACTCTATCACTTTTAACGGCTCTAACGCGAGGTGGCGGTGAAACAGAATCGGTACGTTCTTCCCCGGTACCTTGTAGTACTTTACGAGCACTTCAAAATTGGTTATCCATGAACTAACAGAATCACCTTGTTGAAAATTCCTGAATAAACCTTGGTACTTTTTCACAGGATCGTTCTGTTTAGCAAGCACTTTCTCTCGTTCGATTTCAGCTTCACGTTCCATCTCAAGTGTCTTGACCTTTAGGTTACCTTCAACCTCTTTGTCCTTCCAGAGTGTCTCTGTAGCCAGTCTTTCCTTATCAAAAGCCAATTGTTTCTCTTTAAGTTCCGCCTCTGCAGCCATCTGTTTTATCTTCAATTCTGCCTCTGCGGCCATTTGTTTCATCTTCAAATCTGCTTCTGTAGCCATTTGTTTTTCTTTTATTTGCATCTCCATAATTAACTCTTTTTCCCTAGCCACCATTCGTTCGCGTTCCAAAGCTATTTCTTTTTCTCTAGCCTCCATTCGTTCGCGTTCCAAACCTACCTCTTTTTCCTTCAGTTCTCTCTGCTCCTTCTCACGTGCAGCTTGAAGTTGTCTTTCCTCCTTCTCACGTTGGCTTGTAGTTGTCTTTCCTCCTTCTCACGTGTAGCTTGTAGTTGTCTTTCCTCCTTCTCACGCTGTCTATCTTCTTTGTCACGTTTCTGTTGTTCACTGAACTCAAGATTTGCCCAATTTCGAAGCTCAGCACCAGTTAGACCAGTCTTCTCACCTAAATCAATGAAATGTTGCAGTGTAGACATCTTGTCCTAATGTCCTACCTGTAAAATGAGCTATCTGGCTGACATAACTATGGAAGTAGGCAAGAGAAGAAAAGAATCGACAAAATTGTGATATTGTCTCAAATCACTATCACTCAGATAGTAAGGTAAATGTCGTATCACAGTTGAGCAAATATAAACTCAATTAAATTTGTAGTGTAAATTCGAACACCACAAAAAAAAAAAAATCAAGCAAATATCTCTATGATGAACGAAACAGATATAAACTAGAGAAATAAATATGAAGAAATATATTCAATATAAATATATGCAACGCAAGACAACTACCAATCATAAAAACGATCGACGAATGACGCAAATATATATTACTGTTTACAAACGATAACAAATTTTATCCACAATTTTTTTTCGTATAATGCTCATACTATATTACTAACGTAAAGACAAGACGACAGTATTGTGGTGACGCCCGCAAGATCAAAACAAAAAATTAATTCGTAATGACCTGGCGACTATCAACACACAAATCACTTCATGAACCAATCAAGTACTAATCTTAATTAGCTCATCAAGGCCCTTCCAACCACCCACCAAATAAAATAAATAGCCTTATTATGAGTCAACATAACATCAATCAACAATGAACAAAATTACTGGCCTTTTTCCGGCTCTCCTGTACGTAGATACAATCTCAGTTTCTCGACAATTAACAGTGAATATGTTGAACAGTGTGTCAAAACTGGTATGTTGGTCCAAATATATAAGAGGAGCGAACTGTATGTGACAGATAAAATACTTGTTGCTCTTGATTTTCACGAAAGTACAATAAACGTGTACTAAAACCCGAACCAACGCGGTTCGTGACCAACCCATGTGAAACGTGATTGGCTTGGGTATACTCGACGACATTTGAGTTATAGCAGCCTTATTATTTTAGGCTGAACGCTGTGGGTAATGGAATGTTTGATGCCCACAATGAAGTATAAGTGTCGTACAGTTCAGCGTGAAGACGAATGGTATCACACCCAATAAAAAAAATGTCAATCTGTATAGCGTTCTGGTGCGTAACAGCTGAAGTGTAGAGTGAGTAGCCTCCTGACGTGTGTAGTGTATCCGTGTAAAGTCAATCAGTGTCCAGTGTGAAGTGTTGATGTTGAAAAGTCCGACATTCCGTGTAGAAAATTCGTATGCGTTGATATTGCAAGAGAGGTGTCAATCCACAATAATGGAATGGTATCGTGAAAAGAATGAAGTGCTACTTCCATGTCTGTAAACGAGATCAACGGTGTCCCAGTGAGGATTGCTAACATTGGAACAGTGCCGATAATTACTTGATTCACTTGGTACAGCGGTGCAATGTGTAACATCCATAAGTGTCTCTATATGTTCCTGATAATGGCATCATAAATGTGTAGAAGTTGGTGAAGTCGTATAAATGCCGTGTGGAGGTAAGTGTAGGACTAGATGCAATAAGTCCCGACGTAATATATCGTGTGTACAGTCCCACTGAATGTCCCACCTATATTTCCTTCATTTCTGATCCGTGTAGAGTAATGTTCCCAATATGGCGACTGACTAATCTCGAAGTAAGTTGACTGATGTGTGATATGTTACAATTTGTCCGTGAAGAGTAGTGACTTAAGATTCTAGTACTCTCAACCAGTAAACTGTGTCACGATGTCCTCTTGATATCGATAAACATGTTAAGTAGTGACTGTTCTTCGTGTTGATAATGTCCGGATGACAAAGTATAGGTAAATAATGTCATCGTGTGGTGTTGACTGACTGTTGTGTATAATAAAGTAATGTTCACGCGTCTAGTATGATTTGCAAATGGAAACTCACTGTGGACTATGTTCGATCTCAACACATGTCGAAGTCAGTTCTGATGAAATCATAAGTATAAGTACTTGTGATACGTCTATGAAAAATAGACATTTCGGAGAGCATTATATTGTGCATTAAATGTACTTACTGCAGATCTGCCACTGAATATTCCTCAAATTAAAACGAAGAAAAGATCATTTGTAGTTGTGACCATTTAATTTGACATTGTCAGACGTCTGGGCTACACTGCGGCTTCCGGTTTCCTGTTCAGCCGTGGTAGTGCATGGTGTGCATACAAAATAATGTCTTACTCTCCGTGCAACGATAATATGTTGTCTTACAAAATGTATCGTTTTCTGGCGACTCAACACAGCTTATATTAAATCAGCCGCCATGTTGGTGCATTGTAAGTGATCCTGATGCAACATCGTGCTAAGGAATCTATCATCGTGGCGCGCATTCTTTGTATGTTAACTTCTTATATGTCGGTAATCAATCGTCGCTTGTTTATATTACTATTGTTTCCTCGGATCGAAGTCCCCACATGTCTCAATGTGAATATAACCTCCAAAGCGTTAAAACTCAAACTGGAGTACAAATGTAACAAAGTCGCTCACCTTGAAGACTGGCGCAATTTGAGACAATCCTTTTTATTCAGATTTGATCTCGTTTCAGAAATAGACAAAACACTGTTGTAAAAATATAATGGGCCCCTGACACGGGGACGGGACGTTACATGCTCATACAAACCCAGCTGTTCATATCTTTCTGTAATTGCTCGATCTCAAGGACTCTCGCAAACTATTGCAAACTATTGCAAACTCGTCGTCTATAATTTATTTATGTCCCGGTCCGACCAAGGCATTAATGCTATACAAACAGGCGATCCCTTCTCTCAGTACGTATGCCTCGCCTTGACGATCAAATCCTTTTATCACGGAGCTCAAAGGAAAACACACAGCTGACTTGATGTCCTTTCTCGAAGTGACATCTGTTGCTGTTCTGACGATGCTTACGTCGTCCTTAGTTTCTAGTGGTCAAGTCATTCTATTGTTAGACTGGGAATCTCCTAATTCCTATTAGGTGGTGCGTGTGAGCGTGACCACTATGTGGCAACCAGGGAATGTCTGTGTCAGATCAGCACCAGGGAATGTCTGTGTCAGATCAGCACCAGGGAATGTCTGTGTCAGATCAGCACCAGGGAATGGCAGTGTCAGATCACCACCAGGGAATGTCAGTGTCAGATCATCACCAGGGAATGTCAGTGTCAGATCACCACCAGGGAATGTCTGTGTCAGATCAGCACAAAAAAATGTCTGGGTAACATGATTCTTCACTTGTTACTCTGCGCCCACAAGCAGAGACTTCTCCTATCATGTGTACACAACTTAGGATATTAAGGACAAGCAATACATTAGTTATCATAATTGTTTATTCTTTTAAAAAAACGCAAAGCATCGTTTAATAAACATCAGTACATCGTCTGCATAGTAGAATCTCTGGATTAAATGTTTTTATGTACAACAACATGACTAGAAAACTCGTGCGTGTGAAACGTGTGTTAATTCGTTGTAGGATTCATGAATATACATGACACTGACTCAGTTCAAGCAGGAAAGAACATACACATATAGACACGAGTGGTACATACACATATAGGCACGAGTGGTACATACACATATAGGCACGAGTGGTACATACACATATAGGGACATATGGTACATACACATATAGACACGTGTGTTACATACACATATAGGGACGTGTGTTACATACACATATAGGGACGTGTGTTACATACACGTATAGGGACGTGTGTTACATACACATATAGGGACGTGTGTTACATACACATATAGGCACGAGTGGTACATACACATATAGGCACGAGTGGTACATACACATATAGGCACGAGTGGTACATACACATATAGGCACGAGTGGTACATACACATATAGGGACATATGGTACATACACATATAGACACGTGTGTTACATACACATATAGGGACGTGTGTTACATACACATATAGGGACGTGTGTTACATACACATATAGGGACATATGGTACATACACATATAGGGACGTGTGTTACATACACATATAGGGACGTGTGTTACATACACATATAGGGACGTGTGTTACATACACATATAGGGACATATGGTACATACACATATAGGGACGTGTGTTACATACACATATAGGGACGTGTGTTACATACACATATAGGGACGTGTGTTACATACACATATAGGGACGTGTGTTACATACACATATAGGCACGAGTGGTACATACACATATAGGCACGAGTGGTACATACACATATAGGCACGAGTGGTACATACACATATAGGCACGAGTGGTACATACACATATAGACACGTGTGTTACATACACATATAGGGACGTGTGTTACATACACATATAGGCACGAGTGGTACATACACATATAGGCACGAGTGGTACATACACATATAGGCACGAGTGGTACATACACATATAGGCACGAGTGGTACATACACATATAGGCACGAGTGGTACATACACATATAGGCACGAGTGGTACATACACATATAGGCACGAGTGGTACATACACATATAGGCACGAGTGGTACATACACATATAGGCACGAGTGGTACATACACATATAGGGACATATGGTACATACACATATAGGCACGAGTGGTACATACACATATAGGCACGAGTGGTACATACACATATAGGCACGAGTGGTACATACACATATAGGGACATATGGTACATACACATATAGACACGTGTGTTACATACACATATAGGGACGTGTGTTACATACACATATAGGGACGTGTGTTACATACACATATAGGGACGTGTGTTACATACACATATAGGGACGTGTGTTACATACACATATAGGCACGAGTGGTACATACACATATAGGCACGAGTGGTACATACACATATAGGCACGAGTGGTACATACACATATAGGGACATATGGTACATACACATATAGACACGTGTGTTACATACACATATAGGGACGTGTGTTACATACACATATAGGGACGTGTGTTACATACACATATAGGGACGTGTGTTACATACACATTTAGGCACGAGTGGTACATACACATATAGGCACGAGTGGTACATACACATATAGGCACGAGTGGTACATACACATATAGGGACATATGGTACATACACATATAGACACGTGTGTTACATACACATATAGGGACGTGTGTTACATACACATATAGGGACATATGGTACATACACATATAGGGACGTGTGTTACATACACATATAGGGACGTGTGATACATACACATA
Organism: Cepaea nemoralis; assembly: GCA_014155875.1. Lineage (NCBI taxonomy): Eukaryota > Metazoa > Mollusca > Gastropoda > Stylommatophora > Helicidae > Cepaea > Cepaea nemoralis. The sequence continues at coordinate 39,293 of JACEFZ010017489.1, read as the reverse complement.
TAGGGACGTGTGTTACATACACATATAGGCACGAGTGGTACATACACATATAGGCACGAGTGGTACATACACATATAGGGACGTGTGTTACATACACATATAGGCACGAGTGGTACATACACATATAGGGACATATGGTACATACACATATAGGGACGTGTGTTACATACACATATAGGGACGTGTGGTACATACACATATAGGGACGTGTGTTACATACACATATAGGCACGAGTGGTACATACACATATAGGGACGTGTGTTACATACACATATAGGCACGAGTGGTACATACACATATAGGGACATATGGTACATACACATATAGACACGTGTGTTACATACACATATAGGGACGTGTGTTACATACACATATAGGGACATATGTTACATACACATATAGGGACGTGTGTTAGATACACATATAGGGACGTGTGTTACATACACATATAGGGACATATGGTACATACACATATAGGGACGTGTGTTACATACACATATAGGGACATATGGTACATACACATATAGGGACGTGTGTTACATACACATATAGGGACGTGTGTTACATACACATATAGGGACGTGTGTTACATACACATATAGGGACATATGGTACATACACATATAGGGACGTGTGTTACATACACATATAGGGACGTGTGTTACATACACATATAGGGACGTGTGTTACATACACATATAGGGACATATGGTACATACACATATAGGCAAGTGTGTTACATACACATATAGGGACATATGGTACATACACATATAGGAACGTGTGTTACATACACATATAGGGACGTGTGTTACATACACATATAGGGACATATGGTACATACACATATAGGGACGTGTGTTACATACACATATAGGGACGTGTGTTACATACACATATAGGGACGTGTGTTACATACACATATAGGCAAGTGTGTTACATACACATATAGGGACATATGGTACATCCACATATAGGGACGTGTGTTACATACACATATAGGGACATATGGTACATACACATATAGGCACCAGTGTTACATACACATATAGGGACATATGGTACATACACATATAGGCACCAGTGTTACATACACATAATAGGCACGTGTATTTCATACACATATAGGCACGTGTGTTACATACACATATAGGCACCAGTGTTACATACATATATAGGCACGTGTGTTACATACACATAAAGGCACAAATGTTACATACATGTAAAGGTGCGTGTGGTACATATACATATAGGCACATTTGGTTCATACACATACAGGCAAACATGGTGCATACACATATAGGCACATATAGTACATACACATAAAGGCACAAATGGTACATACATTTAAAGGCACGTGTGGTACATACACATATAGGCACGTGTGTTACATACACATATAGGCACATAGGTACATACACATATAGGCACATATGGTACATACACATATAGGCACATAGGTACATACACTTATAGGCACATATGGTATTTTTGTAAGATTTATATGCCGTCCGACATCAAGAATCAGATTGCTAAAGACAGTGTTTATTGTGCACTGTAATAATTCTGTCAATAATCAATTATGCACTTTATGCAATTACAAATAAATAAAAATATGTAACATTGTGTACGGTCACACACGGAAAATGGTTGCTAAATAGTTGCAAACACTGACTGAATTCGCTCATTTATAATTTATAGTAACTTCATAGTGCACTTTTTAAATCTTTAGCTAGTGTTGACTTGTTGAAGTAATATATGCTTGTACAGTAACTTCACTTACAGGTGCAGACAACGCATCAGACAGCTTGAATATGTGTGTACTAATTGCTGCATCGGCACACACACACACGCACACACACAAACATACATATACATACCCGAACGGACACAATAGACGCATATATACAAGCGCAGCTATTTATTTATACTTACAAGTTCGCAGCAACTTCATCATACAATTTGTAAATCTTTAGCTAGTGTTCACTTGTTGAATTAATATATGTACAGTAACGTAACATTCAGATAGTGTACAGCACCAGACAATTTGTCATTTATGTACATATTGCTGCATCGACACATACGCGCTCACACAAGCACACGAACACACACACACACACACACACACACACACACACGCACACACACACACACACACACGTGCTCACACTGATAAACATAGACACATACAGCAACATCAATTCATTCATATTTACAAATTCGTACATTTGCAGCAACTTCCTAATACAATTTGGAAATCTTTAGCTAGTGTTCTCTTGGTGAATTAATATATGTACAGTAACTTAACTGGCAGTGGCTGAATATGGCCCCAGGCAACTAATATGTACATGTAAATGTTACTGCATCCACACACGCACGCGCGTGCATCCATTCAACTGTACTTACAAACAAATACATGTACACGCATACACACATACACCCAGACACATACACACACGCGTATGCGTATGCATATATATATATATATATAATGACCTTGAACAGTCGGTAATCACAGTAATATACACGTCAATGTGGCCTTCAACAAGATCATTCTGAGAGCTGGTAACATTATTAAGACACACGGTGGTGACGATGATGATGAATGAACGAACGAACGAACAAACTTTATTTTCAAATGTTAAGAATTGGGCACTTAGGTCCATCTGACATTCTGCCCTTCTCTCTTTCCTCTCATACATTATTTCATTTAAAATCACTTATGAAGCTAATCTTACACAAGAAAAAAATTATCAATAATACATGACTCACTGAGGCAATGTTTAACATGGGCATTATAAATACGTAAAGGAAGGTGTAAGGTACCATACATATGGGAACGTTTATTAGCTAGTTATCGTCTGAGATAATTGTCCATTATTATTGTGAATGGGGGGGGGGGGGGCATGTAGTCTGTACTGAGATAGTGTTCAATGAGGTTGCAATTGTATGTGTAATGATTGGTGGTGTCTTTGATTTCTTGTGGAAGATTGTTCCACAACTGACCGATAGAGTATGCCAAGCTTGTTTTATGTAGGTCAACCCTAGGTTTAGGGACATGAAGTATGTTTAGTCAATCGCTATGTCTTGAGATATATTTGAACAATGGCCCAAATAGGATTATGTGAATTAGTTTAGCCTTATTAAAAAGTAGGCGTTCTTGGAATGGCAGTAATTAGTAACTGAAGACGTTCATTGAGGTTAGAATTGTCGGTAAGCTTTTCACCATTAATTAAACGCACTACACTTTTCTGGAGTGAATAAAGGCGTTTTGTTATTGATTTGGAGCATCCATCCCAGATTGTGGAGGAATAATTAATATGTTTTTATATATGGGAAGTATAGAATATCCTTCTTGTGTTTTCATCAAGGAAATCTTTAATTTTTGGCAAGTTGTATACTTTTTGGGCTATTTGTTTAACGATAGCATGAACATGGGAATTAAAGGTTAGATTCTGATCAATGATAAGACGCAGTGCCTTGTGCTCGGTTACACTTTCTACAGGCGTGCTACCAATGTGCAGCTGATGAGTTCTCTGTGGGTTTAGAGTGTGAAGCCTTAACCTGTTGCTATTAACATAGATTTTATTTTTAAAATGTTAATTTGCATGCGGTTTGCTTGATTCCAGTTAACTACACGATGTATTTCCTGTTGCAAAGATGATTCTAGCACATTACAATCAAAAGCGTTTGTATATACTGTGCAGTCGTCTGCAAGTAGATCGTATATAAATGGCAAATAACTGAGGTCTAAGTATAGACCCTTGAGGTACTCCAATATTAATGGTAATGGCTTGAGATAAAGATTTATTGTGTGATACTACTTGTTTTCTGTCTAATAAAAATGATGTTATTGGTGTTAATATATTAAAGCTTACATTCGTTGTTTCTATTTTTATTTTTATTTTTATTTTTTTTGGGGGGGGTTAAATTAGAATAGTATGATCTATCATATGAGGCATCTACCCATCCTCAAGGCAGACTCGACCACTCGCGGTGTCTTCTCAGAAGCCCCACTTGTGGCATACAGGCGTGATCGTAACCTGAGGGATGTGCTGGTTCATAGCACTCTATCACAATCCCATCAGTCTCTTCCTGGCACGACTGCATGTCTTCGATCTCGTTGTAAGACTTGTCCATATGTCCTTCAAACCACAAGTCTCACTTTCCCTAAGACTACTTTCCACATCCGGGAGAGTTTCTCATGTACGAGCCGCAACGTCATCTATGCGATCATCTGCACACGTTGCGACATGAGGTATCTTGGAGAGACGGGTCTTCGGCTTGCGGACAGATTTAGACAACATTTATCCGATATCGACAGTGGTGCCAAGAAACCGGTACCCCTACACTTCAACAGTTCCGACCACTGTGGGGTTGCCGACATACGTGTTACGGCGATAAAATCGTGCACATCTCACGAACGCGATCGTAAGACATTGGAAAACCGTCTTATCTTCCAATTGGGTTCACTTTCCCCTCACGGCCTCAATGTCCAACACAGTTTTATTTAAATCCCCTACGCCCCTTATCCACAACCCCCCCCCCCCAAATCCGCTACCTTATAGTCAACTTCATAGCCAGTTGCAAGTCCTTCGCAGGACTTGGGAGTCACCACCAGCAGTATCTCTGCTTTCTGTGACTTCTTGGTTGGTTTGCATGGGGTCGTTTCTCATTGCGTTCTGAACTACCGTCACTTGTGCTACCTTTTGATAGCAAACGATTGCTGGCCTGCACATATATTGCCCACAGCAGCGTTTCCAACTTGGCGGAATTGCGTACTGCACCCGTTACATCGCCTCAGAGTGACACATCCATATTTTTCCATTCGCTCTCCTGGGCGCACCCCGATCCCCCTAACGCGGGTTCCCTCACCGGTTGAATTAACCAATCACCGAGTTTCTGGCTGTACTGACCTTTAGGCAGTTGACCCCTTTAACACAACATCCGTTCCATTCCAGCCATCGATAGCCGTCTAAAGCTTGGACACAGATGAGTTGATATTTAGACATTCATGTAGTGTTGATCGTGTATTAGTTTAATCGATTTTTGTTTGTTTGTTTTGTGCTGACGAAGGCTTTGGCCGCAACGTTCATTGTTTTTTGTAGTTGTCTTTGGTAAAGCTCTCAACCTACTTCTCGTTTTTCAGTGATTCATTCATTGCATTTAAAGTCTATAAACACCGCTCCACATAGAGTATTGTTGTTAATATTTTGATGCCAGTTTTACATCATGTTTGTTAGGGCCGTATAACAAAAATATTTTGGCCGAACCCTAACTGACTGTCAACTATTAGAGTGTGGCGAACTAAGTGTTCTAGTGTTGTTTTCAGAATGTGCTTTTCTAGCTGTTAGGATAGTGGGGATAATATGGAAATTGACCTATAGTTACTCACGAGACGATCGTCCAATGAACCAGCTATTAAATGAGGATACAAGTTTACACTTTAGCGATTTTAAAGGCTGATGGGTAGTGATCTTTGGTGAGACATTGATTACATATAAAAGTTAGTGACTCACAGATCACCGGTGCAGCACAGTGAAGATTCCGATTACTGATTCCATCTAGTCCTGATGAGTGATTGTTTTTCAGGTTACTGAGATGAGTAAATACTTCAGTAGTCGTCATTAGCGGTATGTTAGAGGGAATGTCTCTATAGCATTTGTTCTCACAAAATGATGACTGTATAGATATGTCATGAGAAGAATCTGGTATTTTGCAGTCTTCAGTTGGTTTATCTCGGATTGAAAGCAATTACTGAATTGATCACAGGTAACCTGATGTGATGGTAATGATTGTGATGACTTGTGTTTGTTTGTCAAGGTATTAATTGCTTTCCATATATCTTTAGTGTTGGTTTTATCTATTATTAAGTTCTTAAAATAGTTTTTTCTTTTCTTTTCCTTTCCAATAACATATTGAACTTTGTTTCTCAGACTATGGTACGTTGTTAGATATATATATTTTATGTACCCTCTCCTGGTCTCTCATAATTTCTACTACCTCCTGGGTGACCCACGGGGGCTTAGTGTAATGAACTCGATAACTTCCTTAAATGGAACATGCTTATCAAATACACATAGGTCTTCAGCCAGTGGTCGAGATCATCATCCGGGTCAGGAAACTGGTAAACATAGTCAAGAAATGAGTTGAGCAAGTCTTGTAAAAGACATCTTGATTTAAATTTTTTAAATTTCTATATTTTATACTTATGTATTTGTGTTTCGGAGTTTTTGTTCCTCTTTTCGACCACGTGCACCATACCGGGTAGTGATAGCTCTTTGCATTAATAAGTACAATACATTCTGTGATGTTGTCAGCATATGTGATCTATAAATGCACTGGGGTTTCGATAAAGATAGCCAACTACTCGGGGTATGCGATTTGAAGTTTAACCTCAGTGTGAATATGATGATGATGATGATGATGATGATGATGATGATGATGATGATGATGATGATGATGATGATGATGATGATGATGATGATGATGATGATGATGATGGTGTGGTGGTGGTGGTGGTGGTGGTGGCGGCGGCGGCGGCGGCGGCGGCGACGACGACGACACGCGAAAAATAATTATGTCTATTACGTTGCTTTAAAAAAACAAGAACGTTTTAGATCCTACAATGCCTGTTTATGTTATATTGGTGAAATCTAAAATTAATATATACTAGTAATCTAGACCACGACATTACCCGCGCAATTCTGAACTTATATATGTATATATGCAAGTTGTCTTTCAAGTTTAAAATTTTAAAAAACTGTCAGAAGAAAAAGAAGACAAGCAAAGTATAGGAGAACAGTAAATAAAAGTCAAGGAACCCTTTCACAAGCCTCAGTGCGTGTTGGGCATTAAGTGGTAGGCCCATTTCCATAGAGTGCCATAGACCAATCGGCTCTCCAGGAGTGGTGTTGTCAATATAGCACTGGCCGCCTTGACTTCCCAAGACATTCCTGGTACCTATGTTAGGCTGGGTGGACCTGGAAGCCCAGGTCATTTTTTTTTTAAATATATAAATCCTCCCGGCTGAGGATCGAACCCAGGACTATGCGAGAATACTGTTATTAAATCACGTGATTATAAAAGTAACAAATAACGATGTCAACATTTGTCTACATAAGTTATAAACAAGCAAACTCTGGCAGTGTCCACGACTTAAGTAACAGGTGAAATAGACAGGTGGTTCTAGGCAACATCCCTGCAAAAGCTAGGATCCTTCAGTGCTGAAGCCTCCTGTTATTGCCAGATTTAGCAGATCTGTGTCTGAAGGCGTTTCTGGCATCCAGATTTTGGCCGATAGCGTGCATTTACTGTTGACCTCGGGGTTCCTGTGCGACCACGACAGCGAGTGCCCGATGAGTGTTTGACCGTTGGAATATTCGTCGTCTTCCAGATCTGCCAAAGAATAATGCCAAAGCAATATTTATTGTAAGTGATAAGGTGTTAGAGATCTGTACAGTGAGCATCATACAACGCCATGTACAGATAACGAATGAACATCATACAACCACATGTACATATGGAGAATTAACATTATATAACATGTACATATAGAGAATGAATATAATACAACGAAATATATGCATGAAAAATGAATATCGCAAAACAGCATTTACAGATGAAGCATGAAAATAACACAACGACATGTAAATATGAAAAATGTATATCACACATGTACAGATGAAGAATGAACATCATACAATCACAGGACAGATGACGAATGAACATCACTCAACAAGTACAGATGAAGAATGAACAATCACAGAACATGTACATATGGAGAATGAACATAACACAACCACAGGACAGGTTAAGAATGAACATCACACACGATGTACAGAAGAAGTATGAACAGCCCACAACCACATGTACAGATAAAGAATGAGCATCACATAACATGAACGTATGGAGAATGAACATCACACAACGACATGAACAGAATAACAATCCCACAACCGTGTGTACAGATGAAGAATGAACGTCACACACCTTTTAAAATCAAAACGACAAACTGCCTGTTTAGTTTAAACTGCGATTATCACCCAAATAGAAATCATTGTGTAACTCGGTGTTAAAAAAGTCAAATAAGTTGCATGTCCTTCACAGGACGTAGAGTCAACCCTAGCATTACCGCTGTTCGTGATTCCTGGGCAAATTTTACGTTCAGTAGTTTGCCATTGCTTTCTGAACGACCGGCTCCCGTACCTTTTTCGAAAAAAAATCAGCACCGCTGTGTTTCGAACCCGGGTATACTGGCTCACAAACCGCTTTCGCAAGCCCTTAGCCACAGAGTCCGGTCATAACTCGGTATAGAATTATGGAAGCGACTGTGGGTGGACACATTGAGAAATAATAGAAGGCTTAAACAAAAAGGAGTTAAAAGGAAATTACTCACGAAACGAGACGAAAGAATTGAGAAATAAAATATTTTGAACACACAAAAGAATTATGCATTGTTAAGTAAAATAGTCGTCCTAGAGAGAATAGTAACATGCAAACAAAGCAAGGCGGAGACAACGGTTGTAATGGGAAGATAACCATAGAACTAGGACTAGACTGAACGTGTTAACTTGTTGCATTACGGCAAGAGAAAGAACTTGCCGGAGTCTCCATGCAGTGGATCTATGATGTGAAGATGATATCGCATCTGATTTTAACACGTTCAAAATTAAAGTACGCCGAGACGTTTCGAACACTCTGATGAAATAACCTAAGTGTTGTGTGTTTATAAATATTTAGTGGTAATTGTTATGAAAGTGTGTTATAACACGCTCCTGCGCTTCCCCCCTCCCCTCCCCCTCCTCCACACACAAAAAATAAACCTGAAAAAATAGCCAAAAAATTAATAAATTGCTTAAAAATTACCTATTATAGAGCTAAGATACGCAGGAAGCAAATATAGTGCACGACAATAATCGCATTCTTTTAAACCGATAGCGCGGGGTAATCAGGACAAACTGGCGAATAGTGGAGGAATGGGTTATCGAAAGTAGGACTAACAGAACTCTCTGCATTGAATAACAGAACTCTCTCATTTAACAAATTAACTCAATGTGTTACATAATATAAACGTCTGCATTGAATAACAGAACTCACTACATTACATAACAAAACTATGTGCATTTAATAAGAGAACTCGCTAAATTGCATAACAGAACTCCCTACATTGAATAACAGAACTCTCCGCACTCAATGTGTATATATAAATGCAATAAATGCAGCTGCTCGGAGATCTTGTGAGAATAAGGCAAAATTGTTGTGTGTCTACAATCCAAGAAGTTCAAGCTGTGGTGCTAGAGGAAGATCAAGAACAAGACAGAGAGATTCTATCTAGGTGTGTACTACACAAACACATACTCAACGTATTCTAGACGCCATGTTTGACTCCAGATTTAGAACCTAGTCTGCCAAACCCCAGGGCCGACGCTTAACGACATCATTCCTACTGTGTAGATAATGTTGTTGTTGTTGTTGTTGTTGTTGTTGTTGTTGTTGTTGTTGTTGTTGTTGTTGTTGTTGTTGTTGTTGTTGTTGTTGTTGTTGTTGTTGTTGTTGTTGTTGTTGTTGTTGTTGTTGTTGTTGTTCTAGGCAGTTGTACTTTTAGTTTAGAGAAGTCAGCGATTAAGTTCAACTGACCGGTGTGTAGAGTGAAATCACTACCCCGCCGTCAGAGCACATGAAGTTATGAAAAGTTAAAAGTTGCATGTCCTTTAAATGGACGTAGCAGTCAACCCCAGCATTTTTTGGCTGTTCGTGATTTCTAGACAAGTTTACTTTCAGAATTTTGCCATTGCTTTCCGAACGACCGGCCCCATACCATTTCATTAAAAACAACACATGTGTTTTGAACGCGGGTATGCGGGATTACGAACTGCGTCCGTAATCCCTTCCCCACGGAGCGGGAAGTTATAGCGACTTCAATTAACCTCTCTGTCACGCTTACCTATTATTATTATTATTATTATTATTATTATTATTATTATTATTATTATTATTATTACATGCAGTGAGCGGGAGGGGCGGGAGGGGGGAGAGAGAGAGAGAGAGAGAGAGAGAGAGAGAGAGAGAGAGAGAGAGAGAGAGAGAGAGAGAGAGAGAGAGAGAGAGAGAGAGAGAGAGAGAGAAGCACGAATTGTCATTGTCACAAAAAAGTTTGATGCATTTGAACAACACTGCTCTAGTTCATTTGAGTTGAGTTGAGTTGAGTCCAGAATGACATCACAAGATTCAGGACATTCCTAGATTCGCTCTGTCCTCAACTTCAACAGCCATCGAATAGTCCCAACACCAACGATACGTATTTCAGTTAATTATTTGTCCGTCTGGCCTTTCCTTGGAGTATTGAATGTCGGCAGATCCTGCCCCTTCTGTCTGTCTATGCCATGACGATGCATCGGTTCTTCCACACTATAGACATGTTCCCAAATGGCACTGACCACGACTGCCTTTATCGTGCACCTTCTGGTTAATAAATAAGTTGTTACAAAGGAAGTGACTACAGCGAGATCCGTAATGAAATCAGGAACATTAACAATAACGGTTATAGAATTAACCCAACTGAATAAACAAAGCAAAAATGTAACTGCGCGTGCTGTAATGTGCTCCAATGGCGTGACAGGTTAGACGCAGAGTACAGGTAAGTCAACAGGAATTACAATATTGTACAACTGCCTTGTGTTTGTTGAACTTGTGTGTGACTGGCTGCTGTGTTCATATTGAACATATATTGTCAGCAGCTTCACGTTTACGACATCTCATGTGTGTGTTTGTTTGCGTGGGCCAATTTCAAAATAACGTGAAAGTCAAGTTTGCACATTCATATACCCCTGAGGTATTAGGGAGAGTGAGGGGATGTTGGACTTCTACGTGTATCATCGGTGACCTAACCGCACACTATGTGGTCAGTGTTGTCTTCACTTTCTCAGATTAAGGCCAAAGTATTTCAGGCACGATGCTGTATAGAAAGCAGTTTTCTGACATGTTCAGGTCTTGTAGGTGTTCAGTATTTTTCTTCCTCTGGATTCATGATATTCTAAGAATGTTTCTGTGACAGTTAAGTTGATAAACCACGATTATCTTCTTCTTGATCCATGATATTCTAAGAATGTTTCTGTGACATGTTAGTTCATAAGCCCCGATTTCCTTCTTTAGTGATAACGGTATAGTCCATGACTCAAATCTGCATGTTACCAAAGGAAGAATGTTCTCGAACATTGCATTCTAATTTGCTTACGGTTTTGTGCCATAGACACTTAACACTGCTTAACCTCTGCATTGCTACAGCCAGTCTCCGTCTGACTTCTGCTAAAGTCCCCACTGTTGTTGATTAAGAAACCAAGATAATCAAACATGTTCAGTGTCTTCATTGTGGATTATGATTTTTGGCTGAAGTGTGACGAAATTACACCCTTGTAAGCTTCAGCAAACAACCTGTGGGTTGTTTTATCGCGGGGGATAAAAGAACCATGTGACTACTTTATCAGATAAGACTTGCCGTCTGGCTAGAAGTCACATGACTCTTGTCCTAGATCAAAACATTTTGCTAGATAAGGAAAGGTGTATACCTGAGAAAGTGTGAGAGCTGACCAGGTGTCAATGCTGAGCATTCGCCACCTGATCTGATTCCATCGTTCTTGTATCTGTTGCATTTCTTTGTTCGCGTGCCAGTTAATTTGAGTACACCAATATGCTGGCTTTTGCTGAAACCATCTCAGTTTATATAGACGTGTCGGGGGTCTTTTGACTGTAAATTAATTTCTCTTGTGTGCTGCTACTATTGTTATAATTGCTAAATATAGATTACACTGCCCTCCGGACACATCAAAAATGCTCAATCTTCCTAAACAGATAGCGAAGGGTGCTATATTCATCATGTATCTTCATCTGCCTTTTCTTTTGTTTTTCATTAGAAGTTGTGCCTTAAATTTAAATTCCTTCAGTCGTTAGATTTATGGATTGTTGAAGCATCCCAAAAACAGGATATTGATTAATATTTATATGTGTCCCATAGTGTGTGTTTTCGAAATGAACAGACATTTATCACTTAATGTTACGCCTGCAGAACAGAGAGACAAGTAGTTATTCTTCTTCGTCTGCTTGTACGCTGCTGTTCCATTAAGGTGTACACGAGAATATCGCCTTTGTTTTATTTTTGTTGCTGTATTTGAGATCTCGCTGAGACTCCCAAACAGTTTTATGCTGATGCTTGTTTCTGTGAACCAATGTACTCGTATATCCGTGAATCAATGCATTTCTGTGAACTAATGTATTTCTATGAACTAATGTATTTCTGTGAACCAATGTATGTCTGTGAACGAAATGTATTTCTATGAATAAATGCATTTCTGTGAATCGATGTATTTCTGTGAACCAATGTATTTTTGTTAACCAGTGTATTTATATGAACCAATATATTTCTGTGAACCAATGTATTTCTGTGAACCTATGTTTAATGTGTAATTCATCGTATTTTAAAAAGTAATTAAGGGACTTATTTTCACGCCACGAAGAGTGTTTAGATATATGGTGATAGTCCTATATATTAGACCCATCGGCACTCGATTGGTGATGTGGTCAATATCATGCCGATCGCCTTTACTTCATATTACCTATTGTAAATGTTAAAAACAAGTCTCGGACGGGATTGGACCACATGACCACACGTATTTGCGAGCGCATTCAGGCTCCCAAACACCTTTGCGTGAACATTTCTTTCTTTGAACCACTGCTTGCTCATTCCGCAATGGAGGAAGCGTGTGACAGTCTTAAAGTATATGTTCTTACCTGACATGTGACATCTGAGAATGATTTTTTCCTGGGATTTCCGGTGCTTGGCGCTGTCTTTGTGATCACCGCACGACTTGACCAGCTCCGTCAGATAGGAGATGTAACGTATTGCCTGGCGGAGAGTGTCGACCTGGGAGAGAGACAGCACATGTTACTTCTACAGTCATTAGCGCAGAACCCTATTCTTGACTACATTCTTTGAATATAATCATTGGCTGTTTAAGCTGATCGAAAATACAGGGTGTGTTTTTAATGACTGTGCAGTGTTTGAAAATATTGCCGATCCAAGTTTTGTACTTGCTTATTATGTTGCACGAACTTTACAGAGGGTGAATACAAAACTTAGACCGGCAATATTTTCAAACACTGCACAGTCATTAAAAATACACCCTATATAATGTGCAATTGGCGATAAGCCCTAGAGGATTTATCTCTGTGGTTTAAAGTGTTTAAGAAGGAAGAGGATCTCCTTCATTTCACGGGGTTTTATCCCATATGACTCAGTCAGAATGTACGACATCAAGATATGGCCAGGATACAGCCCGACAGAGTGTACAAATAAATCAGTAATAGTTGAAAATCCAATACCGTGGAGTGGCACCGTATGACAGTGACGACAAGGGAAAAGATGCTGATGATTGTGATGATGGTGTGGAATTGGTCGCCTTTAACTCAGTGGCCACGTTTTCAATTTCCAGCAGTAGGCAGGACCGGGTTGTTCCCGTCTGTACTGTCTTTGTATCGACAAAATCTAATTAACTGTGTAATGTTCATACTCTCTGGGACTTTTCTCGGGTATACAGGTGGCAAGGATGGGTCTTATACGTTATCTTATTACACAGTAAACTAATAGATGTGAACATCATAGACTTCTCGTTGCTATAATAGTTATACATCATGAAATGTCCAATGTGTTTATTTTACATTTCAGTTACTGTTACCCTTTAAATGTCTGCGTGGTTGCCTCAGATGTAGTCGAGGTGCATGTAAGCGATCTTTTCATATGACAAGGACATTAGATTCATGCCAGCTTGTAGCATTGTCAGCTCATCGCATTGTTGTCCAACCAAGTCGAAATATACACGAAATTTAGGGGCTCAAATACACAAAAATATTAGATACACCATACATTAAACACACACATGCACATTCACACACGCGGACACACAATTTATTCCGTCAAAACACCATACACTCTTTTTTTTTTTTTAAATACGAATCCCCTAGATTTTAGCAGTCAATCAGATCGATCTTCTTCTTCTTCTTCTTCTTCTTCTTCTTCTTCTTCTTCTTCTTCTTCTTCTTCTTCTTCTTCTTCTTCTTCTTCTTCTTCTTCTTCTTCTTCTTCTTCTTCTTCTTCTTCTTCCTCTTCTTCTTCTTCTCAACTTGGAATCAGCCTTTTTATTACAAGGACCGCGCTGACGTCAGCAATCCCTGAAGACTGGTATATTTTTGGCGTCAATGGTTGTTTCATCCAGCTATAGAGCAGACCTTCCATATTTTGTTCAATGTTGCATGCAATGTGTGTTCTGCAGTTTGAAATGTTTGCCGACATTTACACACTGTTATGGAGCCCGTCTTTAGCTGTGTATACACTTGACTATTGTCTAGGACAGTGGTTCTCAACCTTTTTTGGCCCATGCACCCCTTCACCATATGTTCAGAATGTCATCCCACCCCCCCCCCCCCTTTTCGTATTTCCTCCTTATAAATTCCCCCTTCCTCCCCCCGCCCTACACAGTATACGTAATAGTGGAAGCTAAATTTAATAACACATACTAGAACAAGTCTAGACGTCTACAAAAACGTGATTTGCAGGTCTACGTACGTTATAAAACGAATTTCAGAAGAGCGAGTGGTACAGAACTGTAAAGTATGGAAGGAAAAGCAATATCAAGTAATCGGTTCTTGTATTAACGCGATCTTTAAATAATCTTAATTCTCTCTCTCTCTCTCTTTCTCTCTCTCTCTCTCTCTCTCTCTCTCTCTCTCTCTCTCTCTCTCTCACTCTCTCTGTGATGTGTGTGTGTGTGTGTGTGTGTGTGTGTGTGTGTGTGTGTGTGTGTGTGTGTGTGTTGTATCAATGTAATTTGCTCCTTTTAACAAAGCAGTACTAACAGTATGTTGAGAACTCTAATCTGCCCCATCAGCAGCTATGCAGACAATGTCTTCAACTGGATCTAACTTGTCTTAAAACTGTCAGCAATATGCCATACCTTTGAAAGCCTTCTATCAACGTGCACATTTGATGGAATTCGTCTCCGCAGGTGTTCAAAGGCGTCGTTTATAGACTTCATGCGTCGCCTCTCCCTCATATTTGCTGCTTTCCTTTGTTGGTGCTTCTTGGGAACTCCATCCACGAGGTCTTGAAAGGCAGAATCAAAAAACCCTACACAGTTCTCCTGGTCTGACTCGGGGGAGTCCAAATATGCTTCGTCCTGAAAGTCCAGGAAATCGCCATATAGTTGAGGTTCGCCTGAGTAGCTATATGAGGACTCCATGGAATACCCATTGGCGCCACAGAAGTCCAGAAATCCCTCACCGAGTCCACACATGTAGCCATCCATGATTGGACCAGTGGTGCTTCCTGATTGCCGCCTCAAGCTTGTGATTTGTGCAGATACGTAATGTCTCGTACAGTTTTAAATACACGTTTTGAACACAGTGTATACTTTCTGCCGTAGATATATTTCTCTTCTTGATTTACAAACATGTGTGTCAGTTACTACAAACATTAGCCAGAAAGGAGGCTTCCCTGCATCCCTCCATTCATTAATAGATCATTCTATGGCGTACTCACAAATAAGCATTGACAGTTCGTATTAAAAGTGCTAAACACTACTTTTGTTTTGTTTATCGTCTCCGTAAAACGCGTGAAATAAATCAAACCACAACAATACTTCAGTGACTGCGCAATGATAATCAATTAAATTAGCTGTTCACGTGTTCATGGACATTGTCAACTGACTAACTGTCAAATGTGCAACCCTGGTCGCGTGCCCGTGTTTAAGCAGGGGTGAAAATTGCTTGTCACTTCCCGTTGGGACAATGACTTGGGTGATCAAATCGTGATCATTTTAAGACCTTGTAGAATTCAACCAGTGTAGGTGGGGAAAAAATTGGCACGCGCCATCCACAATGTCACACGCGACCATTGTGCGACAGGACACACGACAGTCGTCAAAGATTAAGCCAACCACAGGCCTCATTCAACCAAGCGCCGCCCAGATACGCACGCCCATTCTTGTGTTCTGTGGGGAAGCCCAAAGCCCGTCACGATAATAGAAATCAGAGGGGGAAAAAAAGATGTTAGGTATTGTTGGATGTTCGTAGTATAAGAGGAAGGAAATATTAGATAATGCACAATAGAGAAGAATGCACGATCTGAATGCAGCGAGAAAACAACTCGAAACACCAAACGACGCTGACAGAAAGAAGCGTGTTAAGACTTTCGACTAAACTAGACATCAAAACAGCCTTGCCATGTTGCTACCAAGGTACTTCAAAAATTCTATCTTTTGACGCGCCTAAACCAACAGCTAACCGGTCTCCCTGGTCTAGAGTTTACATGACTTTCATCGTAATCCCGTATAATCTCGTGAGTAACGTGACGTGCGCGAGACTGGTAGCGGTTCTCTCCGCGTCAGTAACTTATGGGGTATGTCAGCCGGTCGCTCAGAAAGCAATGGAAAACTACTGAACGTAAACTTGCCAAGAAATCAATAATCAGCTGAAAGATGCTGATGTTGACAGTAAAGGATATGCGGGGGAATAAAATCAACAGCTATAGGCTTAGTAAGCAGTAATGGGGATTACGTGACACATGCTGGCGTGTCAATGTGAAGTCAGTCTTCACACATGCTAGATTATTGTAATTATTACATGGACTGACCAGCCATCTCCACTTAGACGTAGACTGACCCGCTATCACCATTATAATGTTGACTGACCTGCCATCTCCATCGTGAAGTGCAATGACCAGCCATCTCCATCGTGAAGTGCACTGACCAGCCATCTCCATCGTGAAGTGCAGTGACCAGCCATTTCCACCGTGAAGTCCACTAAACAGCCATCTCCACCGTGAAGTGCACTAACCAGCCATTTCCACCGTGAAGTGCACTGACCAGCCATTTCCACTGTGAAGTGCACTGACCAGCCATTTCCACCGTGAAGTGCACTGACCAGCCATTTCCACCGTGAAGTGCACTGACCAGCCATCTCCACCGTGAAGTGCACTGACCAGCCATTTCCACCGTGAAGTGCACTGACCAGCCATTTCCACCGTGAAGTGCAATGACCAGCCATTTCCACCGTGAAGTGCAATGACTAGTCATCTCCATCGTGAAGTTCATTTGTCACGTTATGAGAAGAAATAAATTGGAGAACTTGGTGACAACTGGCAATATCGAGGGAAAGAGAAGAAGGGGATGACAGAGAAGTAAATATCTGGATGGCTTGGGTACGTTGTATGGTCGAGCCAATAACACCGAGCTGACGCACGATTCTGGTGATCGTTGAGATAGCAAAACATGACCGCCCACGCTTACCGGCATGGCACATGATGATGAGGATGATAGGTTTCACTGATCAAAAAACGCATTACAGAATACTGCTCCTCTTTGATGCACGTGAAAAGTGAGGCTGCCATCTTTAAACTGTCTTTATGACGTCACTGTGTTCGTCTGCGTCGTGATGTCACGTGCTTAACACTCTTGACATCCTTAACAACAATATTGACAGGTTACAAGACAATGGCATGGTTATAATTGCTATCCCACTTTAAAGGTTTTCATTTGAAAACCTTTCGTACATCAATAAAGAGGGTTGCATAGGAAAAACTACTGTATATCAGCCCATGGCTGATACGAAAAGTCGCTTGGGATTGTATATAAGCCCATAATACTTAATCAGTTAAGTCTTTCAGATGATGTTCGTCTAAACAACCAACCAGCTGACTGTCTCCACGATGAACTGCTCTATAATCTAATTTAGACATTCTTATAATATTTTTAAGTCATTTATAACAGTGGAGAGGTAAACTCAATTAAAACAGGAACTCATTGAATAACAGCATCTTTCATTCACATTAACACAGACAGACAATGCTATAACTGAGAAATAGGATGTCGCTAATGGGAGGAAAATGAGACAAGAGACTCTGTTGGGATATTCCAGAATGCAGGTCAGGTGGCTTGGTTTAAGCGGGTCGTGTGTAAACAAGAACACCCGCCTTTCATGTCGTGGTTATTAATACAATTCATTATCGCCGAAATGTCTGTGCCTCGTGTTGTCCTTTCTCGAGTGGAAATGGAGGGATGGTGGTAATAATGAAAACATTTCTAAGTAGTGTCATGAAAATTTAACACTTATTGAATTACCCAGTATTCCATATTGGAAACTTATAATTATATCACCTTAAGCACTTTCGCACATACGAGCATATTATCGTCGTCATCATGTGCCATGCCAATAAACGTGGGCGATCATGTTTCGCCATCTCACACGATCACCAGAGTCGTGGATCAGCTCGGTGTTCCTGTCTCGACCATACCTTGTGACCAAGTCATCCTGGCATTTAATTTCATGACCTCCCCTTGTTCTCTTCCCCACGATCTTGCCAGTTGTCACCAAGTTCTCTAATCTATTTCTTCTCATAACGTGACCAAAAAAATGTTTACTGTCTAGTCTAATTTCTCTAATTATATATACGAACATATACATAAACACTCATATTAGGAAAATACCTGGATGGCTTGGCCACATGGCATGGACGAGACAGGAACACTGAGCTGATCCACGACTCCGGTGATCGAGTGAAATGGCGAATCATGACCGCCCACGCTTTCCGGCATGGCACATGATTGATATATATATATATATATATATATATATATATATATATATATATATATATATATATATATATATATATATATATATATATAAATAGTGAAAAAGGAGGGGGTAGGAGGAGTCTCCGTGGTGGCGAGGTCAAGCCGCCTGCCTCGTGCTCTGAAGGTCCTGGGTTCGTTTACTCACAGCATCATCCTGGCCAGGTGTGTAATTTTTTTGTAGATTATTGGGGTTGATTGTTGGAGATTAATGGAGTTCATTGTTGGAGGTTAATGGGGTTCATTGCTAGGGATTAATGGAATTCATTGCAGGAGATTAATGGGGTTAATTGCAGGAGATTAATGGGGTTCTTTGCAGGAGATTAATAGGCTTCATTGCAGGAGATTATCGGGGTTCGTTCTTTGAGATTAATGGAGTTCATTTCTGGAGATTAATGGGCTTCTTTACAGGAGATTAGTGGGGTTCATTGTTGGAGATTAATGGTTTTCGTTGCTGGAGATTAATGGGGTGTTAATACTGTTATCATTGTTGGAAGATTAGTGAGGTTCGTTCCTATAGATTAATGGGGTTCATTGCTGAAAATTAGTAAGGTTCATTGCTGTCACTGAGTTAAGATTAATGGGATTAATTGCATGAGATTAATGATGTTCATTATCGGAGATTAGGGTAGTTTATTGCTATTATTGAAGGAAGATTATTGGAGTTAATTACTGGAGATTAATGGGGCTCTTTGTTGTCATTGAGAGACGATTAATTGGGTTTATTGCAGGAGAGTAATGGTGTTCTTTGCTGGAGATTAAATGGATTCATTTTTGTCATTAGATGAAGGTTAATGGCGTTGATAGTTGTAGATTAATGCGTTTCATTGTTGGAGATTAATGGGATTCATTGCTGGAGATTAATGGGGTTTGTTGCTGGAGATTAATGGGATTTATAGCTGCAGATTACTGGGTTCTTTGCTGGAGATTAATGGGGTTCATTGTAGTCATTAGGGGAAGATTAATGGGGTTCATTGCTGTCATTCAGTTAAGATTAATGGAATTAGTTGCATCCAATTAATGCGATTATATGCTTGAGATTAATGGGGTTCTTTGCTGGAGATTAAAGCGGTTTGTATTCCTGTCAATGAGGGAAAATTACTGGAGTTAATTGTTGGAGATTAATGGGATTCATTGCAGAAGATTGATGGGGTTTATTGCTGGAGATTAATGGGGTTCATTGTTGTCATTGAAAGAAGATTAATTGGGTTTATTACAGGAGAATATCGGGGTTTATTGCAGGAGATTAATGGGGTTTTCTGCTCGAGATTAATGGGGTTCTTTGCTGTCATTCGGGGAAGAATAATGAAAATTACAGGAGTTAATTGTTGGAGATTAATGGGATTCATTGCTGGAGATTAATGGACTTCATTGCTGGAGATTAATGGGGTTCATTGTTGTCATTGAAAGAAGATTAATTGGGTTTATTACAGGAGAATATCGGGGTTTATTGCAGGAGATTAATGGGGTTTTCTGCTCGAGATTAATGGGGTTCTTTGTTGTCATTCGGGGAAGAATAATGAGAGTCATCGCTGTAGATTAACAGGGTTTATTGCCGTAGATTAATGAGGTTCATTGTTGGAGATTAATAGGGTTAATTGATACCGATTAATGGAGTTCATAGCTGGAGATTAATGGGGTTCTTTACTGGAGATTAATGGGGTTCATTGCTGTCATTGGGTTAAGATTAATGGGATTAATTGCATGAGATGTATGAGGTTTATTGCTGGAGATTATTGGGGTTTATTGCTGTCATTGAGGGAAGATTATTTAGTTAATTACTGGACATTAATGTTGTTCATTGCTGTCATTGAGGTAAGATTAATGGAATTAATTGCAACCGATTAATGGGATTAATTGTATCCGATTAATGGGGTTCATTGCTGGAGATTAATGTAGTTCTTATTGCTGTCATTGGGGAAGGATTATTAGGGTTAATTGCTGAGATTAATTAGGCTCATTGCAGAAGATTGATGGCGCTTATTGCTGGAGAGTAATGGGGTTCCTTG
The DNA here is from genome assembly GCA_014155875.1 of Cepaea nemoralis. Taxonomy (NCBI): domain Eukaryota; kingdom Metazoa; phylum Mollusca; class Gastropoda; order Stylommatophora; family Helicidae; genus Cepaea; species Cepaea nemoralis. The sequence goes on along the minus strand of JACEFZ010017489.1, from coordinate 18,603 downwards.
TTGTCATTGAAAGAGATTAATTGGGTTTATTGCAGGAGATTAACGGAGTTCATTGCAGGAGATTAATGGAGTTCTTTGCTGGGGATTAATGGGGTTCATTGTTATTATTATGGGAAGAATAATGGGGTTCATCGCTGTAGATTAATGGGGTTCATTGTTGTAGAATAATAGGGTTCTTTGCTGGGTATTAATGGGATTTATTGCTGGAGATTAATGGGGTTTATTGCTAGAGATTAATGGGGTTCATAGCTGGAGATTAATGGGATTCTGTGCTGGAGATTAATGGGGTTCATTGTCTTTGGGTGAAGATTAATATGGTTCATTGCTGTAGATTAATTAGGTTCATTGTTGTAGATTAATGAGGTTCATTGTTGGAGAGTAATGGGGGTTCATTGCTGGAAATTTATGGGGTTCATTGTTTGAGATTAATGGAGTTCATTGCTGTAGATTAGTGGTTTTCAACCAGTGGGGAATTCCCCCCATGGGGGAATTTTAGGGTTTCCCTTGGGGGAGGGGGGATTAAGACCACACTTTGGCAGACTCAAAATGGCTTCAGGCACAATATCCTGGTTTTATGTTGAGCGTTTTGTTTGATGAAGCACAATTTCTGGCATTGTGGTGTCGTGTATTAAGTGACAAGTCTTTGACGTTTTAACTGTTATTTTGAATGCACATTTTGAGGCTGACAATTTTGCAAAAGGAGGAAAATGTGTCTTCTTTCGTTCACTGGAAAGGGGGAATGACATTCTGACATATGGTGAAAGGGTACATGAGCCAGAAAAGGTTGAGAACCACTGCTGTAGATTATGTTCATTGTTGGGGGTTAATGGGGTTCATTGCTAGAGATTAATGGGGTTCATTGCTGGAGATTAATGGACTTCATTGCTGGAGATTAATGGGGTTCATTGCTGGAGATTAATGGGGTTCACGGTTGCTGATTAATGGAGTTCTTTGCTGGATATTAATGGGGTTCATTGTCACTGAGTGAAGATTAATAGGGTTCATTGCTGTAGATTAATGAGGTTCATTGTTGGAGATTAATGGGGTTAATTGCTTGAAATAAATTGGTTCAATGTTGGAGATTAATGGGTTCATTGCTGGAGATTAATTGGGTTCATTTTTGGAAATTAGTGGGGTTCATTGATGGAGATTAACAGGGTTCATTGTTAGAGAATAATGAGGTTTATAGCTGGAGATTATTGGGGTTTATTGCTGGAGATTAATGGGCTCATAGCTGGAGATTAGTGGGATTTATTCCTGGAGATTAATGGGGTTCATTGCTGGAGATTAATGGGGTTCATTGCAGGAGTTTAATGGGTTCATTGCAGGAGATTAATATGGTTTTATTGCTGAAGATACAGAGCTCATGCTTTGTGCGAATATCTGGCCAGGTAATTTGCCGTTCCGGGGGCAACGAAGTCAATCCTAGCGAATGTAACCTGTGAATGTGTATATCTGTATGCATGCATTTATATGTAGGTTAAAAGGTTAGTAGCATATCCCTTACAGAACGTTGCAGTCACCCCTAGCATTGTTTGGTTGTTTGTGATTCCTGGGCACGTTTACGTTTAGTAGTTTGCCATTGCGTTCTGAACATCCGGTAACCATACTATTTCACACACAAAAAATCAACGTAAGGCGGTCTGCTGCCAAATCGGCCACAGCTGTTTCGAACACGGTATGCGGGATTACGAACTGCGTCCGTAACTCCCTTCGCCACGGAGCTGGCATATGTAGGTAGGTAAGCACATAAGTATGTTTGTGTTGCTAATATTACACGTAATTACTGTTCTATTGCTATATCCATTACAAATGTTAGAATGTGTGCTTTGTAGTCATTATTTTGCCAGCCTTCCTGGCCTAGGATTTAGCAACTTTCTACGTAATCCCGTTTATCCACGTGAGCAAACGCAGCTGCGCGAGAATCGGTAGCGGTTCTCGCCATGCCCGTTATTTACGGGATATGTGAGCCGGCCGCTCAGAAAACAATGACAAACTACTGAGCGTAATCTTGCCAAGAAATCAACATCAGCGGTAAAATGCTGGTGTTGATAGCGATGTCCTGTAATAGGATATGCGGAAAAAAGTCATTATTTTGCCAAGTTGCGCACCTTCCAAATTAGTTATTAGTTTATAATATTTAATGAAATAACACAGGGGCAGAGTGTGAGGGTCGGGGTGTGACAATGAATGATGTAATCTAAACCTGCTTATGTAGTACAACATACCTACCTACCCACCTATCGTTCAAAATACATTCATAACTAGCTGTCTCTCTCCATAAGTATCCATCTCCCGACCTGTCTGTCTGTCTCTTTGTCTGATTGTCTGTGTGTGGAAATACCTCCGGCCTTCGCAACCCACACTCCAATATTGAACTAGTGTCTGTTTTTAGTAGCCTCATTTCCCAACCACACAAAACAATCAACGTTACAGAACATACAGTAATCAATAATTAATTTTCCCTCTAAATCTGCCTGAAGCGCTGCTGTTGAAGAATCTTGAGGAGTTGATAAAAGAAAAACAAGTCTGCCGCCATCATGCTGGAGTTCTCATCGGAGATAGCCTTGCCATTATTGTCTGTCGTCAGGCTGCGGGACGGCCCGGACACGGAGGCAAGGCAGGATGAATGGCTTTTGATGTGGTTGCAGTGAGCTTGTATGGGTACTTCAGTGGCGATACTTCACTCTTGTGTGCGCCATGGAGGTCTGTTATTAACGAACGGGCTGGTTTCACTGTATGCAAGAAGCTAGGCGATAAGGGAATAGATAAAAGGAAGGCACGACTGAGAAGGGGGAAATAGCTGGAAAAGCATAAATGAGAAAATCGAAATATTAAAAACCTAGATCTAATAAATTTGCTTAAGTCGCAAAATTACACCCATGCTTGCATACTAATTCTTACATGGTCCAGAATGTTATTGCAGGTTTCACTAGCGGGCTTTCAATTGAATCCCTAGAGGTGTCCACATTTGGGAAAGCCATGTTTATAAAAAATAAAAAAAAAGACTCACAGGTGTTGTGAGCAATGGAAGAGAGGATAGGACAGCCGCCATTGCCACTATAAGAGGATGTAGTTAATCAATTATCCTCTTTTGGACAACAGTCACCTTCACATTAATATCCTTTTTGTGGCTGACTCGGTCACAGGATTATTCATCTGAGCCAGGCAATAGACCCTACTAGAACTTTTCTTCTGATGTTAAACAGGTTAGTGATAATGGTATAATGGATGGAGCCGACGTCGTCCGTAAAGAGAACCACCGAAACCAGGATATTCAGCTGCATAAATCGGTATTAATGGTCAGAATGCAGGCTTTCGGACTGACGGCCGGGGTGGCCACGAAGAAGCAGCACACCAAGATTGCCAGAAGGCTTGGTAATCAACATGGAACTGGCACGGTTGTTAGCTGTATGCTGGTGGATTTGTTAACGGTAAGACCGCAGCACGCCTGAACGTGTGCGGAGTGCAGTGATGATAGAACTAAATTGATCCTGCAAATTCGTCTATGAGAACTCTGGTCCATTTAGCTACAATAAAATAACAAAAAATTATGGCTATAGTGATTTCGTGTAATCGCTAGGAGACTACACAGATAAAGCATAAGCTCTGTCGGACGAGTGTTCGACGCATGCGTTCGTTGTCTGACTAAGGGAGGACAAGACTGACCACTTATTCCCACGTGCACTCAGGCCTAAAAATGTGATGGTCCTAGAACATCACATAGCCATAGCAGGTTCCTGATTCTGGACTTGCCCCCCCCCCCCTCTCTCTCTCTCTCTCTCTCTCTCTCTCTCTCTCTCTCTCTCTCTCTCTCTCTCTCTCTCTCTCTCTCAAATGTTGGCTGCGCCTCGATGGTATTATTATCCTGATCATCAGGTGCACACATACACATCGCACGCACACGCGCATATACACACATACATGCATAAACTCATACACACACTTGCATAACCACTTACACACACAAACATGAATTATCTAACCAAAAGCATTTACAAGCGGAAAGACTTTACGAAATAGGCTAAATGAGACTACCATGGGCTTATCCGTAGTGCTATGTGAATGCGGTATCTATGAAAAATTATAATGCTTTGAAAAAACGATACCTATGGTTTTTTGTACAAAGGAATGCCAACCTATGTACAACGTACAACATATATTCCAGTTATAACTTAGGAGGGTTAAATGGAATATTGAAAACAAAAATAAATAATAAATGCCATGATAGTCGAATTTTCGTAAAACAAACAAAATCATTTTAGCGATTTGATTGATATAAAGATGTCTATTACATAAACACTTGCATATTCTTGCATGATACAATTTATTGACACACACGTGTGCATAACAAAACAGAGAATATTAAAACCGCGTGTACATGCCGTAAAGACAAAGATTACAAACACGTGTACACAATGTCGAGATAACTCTATTTACAAAATCAAGAGTGATTTCCCTCTATGATTCCCAGAATGCTATGCTAATTTCCGCGCATGTTATGACCCCTTAAGAACTTCCAAGCGGCTATGAATAACAGACCAGAGACCAGGGCAAGCGGGAAATGCTCTTAATTCTAGGGGAGACAATATTGACAATGGAAAAGGGTGTGCTTGAGCAAATTTGTTCATATTCTTCCATCCCCGCCCGAGCTTCCCCATCAACTGCTCTTTCAGAGCAAACTGAGCCATTTGTGATAACAATCCTTCCGGCAAGCACGTGCGGTAGTTCCACGTTTTGTCCTGGCAAAACGCTAGCAGACTGGTTGGAAACCAGCCAGCACCACGCGCTGGTTGACAATCAGTTACAGTTTTTACATGTTGCGTGTCCTTTGCAGGACGTAGCGGTCAACCCCAGGTTGAATGTCCTTGCAATTATATGCTCAAATTTTAGGTTTATGATTGTTTTCTAAACATGAAGTCAACGTTGAAGTCTAACTAATCGGGTAGGAAATTAACCCACTACTCCGAGTTCAGTGCAAAGGCAGTTTCAGAGCATCGTTCTTAGCTTTCAGCCCCGCTGACCTCTCAACTACAGTACTAACTATAAAGTCAGCTGTATACCCTTTACGTTACGTGACCAGCATTTATTTGATGTTCGTGATTTTCTAGGCAATTTAACGTTCAGTAGCTGGCCATTGCTTTTTGGACTACCGACATGCATACCATTCTGAACATCAACACAAATCGATCTGCTCCCAGACTGCCTTCGGCTGACATCACACCCGGTATGTTGGGATTGTTAAACTTCGTTCGCTGCCCCTAGGCTACTGAAGCCGACCATTTATGCCTTATTATTAAAGTCGGAGAAATATGCGAGACGCGTGGAACGTACATGCCGAGTCCATAATAAGGTACAAGGCAGATCTTCACTACAGATGACCAACATATATATATATATATATATATATATATATATATATATATATATATATATATATATATATATATATATATATATATATATATATATATATATATATATATATATATATATATAAAAGAGACTGTATGTGGTTGGCAACGTATTGGATGCGTTCGATAACGGTACATCCGATTGAGATGAAATTTTTTACACGTCTTCCTTTCATTCCTGTGCAACCGACTGTAATAGTTTCTTAGTGTAAAATCGGATACTTACTTAATAAAATTTAATATTTCATTTTTATTATAATTTCTATATAGCAAGGGGACCTAACTCTACAAAAGTTATTTCAAGGGGCATAACTTTTAATAACATTTCTATATACTTTATAGTCATATTGTTGCATGGTTTTCAAATATTTATAAACTCTTTGCCTATAGTTATTTACAGGCATATGAGTTATAATAAATAATGATATAATCTTTAAGGCATTTTCAAAGTTTTCATAAAAATAATGCATAATGCATAACATTGTAACTCATCTTTTTATGCTTAAAGAAGTTATCTACAGTCATGTAGGTGATTAAAAACAGTTTTCATTAAAAATAATGGATGGTGTGTGGAAGGACATTCTTTTAAGTTACTGTATGAATTTAATTAGACGATCCCCGCCAGGAGCTGGGCGAAGCCACGCCGGGTCAGATAGATAGACAGACAGACAGACAGACAGACAGACAGACAGACAGACAGATAGTCGGGAACGGGAGCTTATATGACTACTTATATGAATTAAATTAGATGCTCCCCACCAGGGACTGGGTGAAGCCGGGCCGGCACAGACAGACAGACAGACAGACAGACAGACAGACAGACAGACAGACAGACAGACAGACAGACGGGAACGGGAGCTTATATGACTACTTATATGAATTAAATGAGATGCTCCCCAACAGGGACTGGGTGAAGCCGGGCCGGGTCAGCCAGACAGACAGACAGACAAACAAGCACACAGACAGACAGACTGATAGATAGATAGATCCCCGCCAGGGCCTGGGCGAAGCCGGGCCGGGTCAGCTAGTATATATATATATCTTATATATAAATTAGGATGTGTGTGGGTGTGTATGTCTGTATGTCCTTTATACGTTCGCGAACGGCCCATCCGATTGAGATGAAATTATCTACACGTCTTCCTCTCATTCCCGCGCTGCCAACTATCATATTTTTTTTGTCTTCTTTCTCCTCCTCCCTCCTCCCCCTCCCTAAATACGTACGTAAATATATGATGATGATGATGAAAGAATCCCCGAACCAAAACGCTAGGAAAAGCGAAGAAAATGACGTGACTACACAGAATCGTCACACGGCAATCATCATCATCATCAAGTGCCATGCCGGCTGGCGTAGGCGTTCATGGTTCTCCATAGATTTCAGTCTTTGGTTTTCTGGATCAACTCTGCTGCTGATATATATGCCTCCATGCCACGGCAATATCAATAACAATTCATCTTTTTATGTGTAAGGAAGTTATCTACAGTCGTGTAGAAGGGAAGAACAATCAATGGAAGGACCGAAATCACAGAACCTAGGCGAGTATGAATTCGGAATGGCGAACTCCCTCCTCCTCTCTTCTCTTCCTCTCTCCTCCTCCCTCTACCTCCTCCCTCTACCTCCTCCTCCTCCCTCCTCCCTCTCCCTCCTCCTTCTCCCTCTTCCTCTCCCTTCCTCCTCCATCCTCCTCCCTCCTACTTCTTCCTCCTTCTCCGTCTGCCTCCTCCCTCCTCCTTCTCCCTCTTCCTCTCCCTTCCTCCTCCATCCTCCTCCCTCCTACTTCTCCCTCATCCTCCTCCCTCCTCCTCCTCCTTCTCCCTCCTTCTCTCTCTTCCTCCTCCATCCTACTCCCTCCTCCTCCTCCCACTACCTCCTCCTCCCTCCACCCTCCTCCTCCCTCCACCCTCCTCCTCCTCCCTTCTCCTCTTCCTCCTCTCTTTCCTTCCTCCTCCTCCTCCCTCTACCTCCTCCTCCTCCCTCTACCCTCCTCCCTCTCCCTCATCCTCCACCTCCCTTTCCTTCCTCCCCTCCTCATTCTCTCTCCTCCTCCCTCCTCCCTCTCCCTCCTCCTCCTTCCTCCTTCTCCCTCCGCCTCCTCCCTCCTCCTCCTCCCTCCTCCCTCCTTCTCCCTTCTCCTACCCCCTCCTTCTCCCTCCTCCTCCTCTTCCCTCCTCCAATTCCTACCGTCTTCCTCTTCCCCTCCCACTCCTCCTTCTCCCTCCTCTTCCTCCTCCATCCTCTTCCTCCCTCTTCTTCCTCCTCCTCCCCCTTCCTCCTCCTTCCTCCTCCTCCCTCCTCCTCCTCTCTCCTCCCTTTTCCTCCCTTTTTCTCCTCCCTCTACCTAATCCCTCCTCCTCCCTCCTCCTCCTTCCTCCATATCCCTCCTGCTCCTCCTCCTCCTCTCCCCTCTTCCTCTTCCCCTCCCCCCTCTCCCTCCCCTTCCTCCTCCATCCTCCTCCTCCCTCTTCCTCCTCCTCCTCCATCTTCCTCCTCCTCCCTCCTCCTTCCTTTTCCTCCTCTTCCAACCTCCTCCCTCCTCCCTTTTCCTCCCTCCTCCCCCTATCTCCTCCCTCCTCCTCCCTCCACCTCCCTCTTCCTTCTCCTCCCTCCTCATCATTCCTCCTCCTCCCCCTCCTCCTCCTCCCTCCTCCTTCTCCCTCCTCCTTCTACCTCTTCCTCCCTCCTCCTCCCTCCTCCTCCTCTCTCCTCCTCCTCCCTCCTCCTCCTCCCTCCCTCTCGATCTCCCTCCTCCCTCCTCCTTCTCCTGCGTTCTCCTCCTCCCTCCTCCTCCCTCCTTCTCCTTCTTCCTCCTCCCTCTTCCTCCTCCCTCCTCCTCCTCCCTCTTCCTCCTCCTTCCTCCTCCTCCTTCTCCCTCCTCCTCCCTCCTCCTCCTCTCTACTCCTCCTCCTCCCACCTCCTCCTTCCTCCTCCTCCCTCCTCCTCCTTCTCCTCTTTCCCCCCTCCTCCTCCTAATCCCTCCTCCTCCCTCCTATTCCTCCTTACTCCTCCTCCTCCCTCCTCCTACTCTCTCTGCCTATCTCTTCCTCCCTCCTCCTCCTCCCTACTTCATCTCCTCCACCCTCTTCCTCCTCCTTCCTCCTACTCCTCCTTTTTCTTCTTCTTCTGCTGCTGCTGCCGCCGCTCCATTTACCCAAGTTAATTGTTGGGGGAATATGTAAAGATCTTTCAAGTGCTCTTTCTAATGCTTTTTGTCCGTTTATCTAAGGTTGTTCTAACCGCAACCAATAAATGATTAGACAGACAGACAGACAGACAGACAGACAGACAGACAGACAGAGAGGGAGGAAGGGACAGACAGATAGACAGACAGACTGATAGTCGGGAACGGGAACGGGAGCTTATATGACTACTTATATGAATTAAATTAGATGCTCCACACCAGGAGCCAGGCGATGCCGGGCAGGGTCAGACAGACAGACAGATAGACATTCAGACAGACAGACAGACAGACAGACAGACAGACAGACAGACAGACAGATAGTCGGTAACGGGAACGGGAGCTTATATGACTACTTATATGAATTAAATGAGATGCTCCACACCAGGAGCCAGGCGATGCCGGGCAGGGTCAGACAGACAGACAAACAGACAGACAGAAAGACAGACAGACAGACAGACAGACAGACAGACAGACAGACAGACAGACAGACAGACAGACAGTCAGGAACGGGAACGGGAGCTTATATGACTACTTATATTAATTAAATGAGATGCTCCCCACCAGGGACTGGGCGAAGCCGGGCCGGGTCTGCTAGTATATATATATATATATATATATATATATATATATATATATATATATATATATATATATATATATATATATATATATATATATATATATATATATATATATATATATATATATATATATATATATTCTTCTTCTTCAGCATTCCGAGCCATGAGGTTCTTTGCTGCAGGTACAAGCCGTCTTCATTCGTCTCTCTGGTTGACCTATTGCCAGTCGCTGATTCCAAGTGCTTATAGGCCTGTATGTATATTATCTCTCCACCGTCTTCTTGGTCTACCTCGGGGTCTACGGTCATTTATTTCCTGAGTGCAAGCGAGTTTTGTTTCCCTATTGTCTTCCATTCTTTCTATATGCCCCAGCCATTGCAGTCTATTAGCGTTCATGATACCAGTGATTAGCGGGGACTTAAACAGATCATAAATGTCTTTGTTGCTTCTTCTTTTCCACTTTCCACTTTATGTATCCCCAATGGGCCCAAAGATGTGTCTTAAGACTTTGTTCTCAAAGTTTTGTAACAAGGCTTCGTCTCCTTTAGTTGTACTCCAGGTTTCAGAGCCATAATGCACAATTGGTCTGATCATATTTTGTATATTGCGATCTTGGTGTTACGAGATAGCGCATTTGATTTTAGCAGATGTTGTAGTGCATAGTATATCTTATTTCCATAGTTGATTCTAGCTTGTATTTCTTCCCTTATTATGTTGGAGCAGTTGAAGATTGTACCCAGGTATTTGTATGTTTCCGTTCTTTTAATGGTCATATTATCTATTTGTATGTGGCCAGAGTTTTTAGCTGTTCCTTCGCTTGAAATTACCATATATTCTATCTTATCTTGGTTGATAACCAGCCCCATTTGTTGAGCTTTTTCCTTTAAGTGAGTCAATATTTCAGATGTCTTTTGTTCATTTTCCCCTATAATATCTATATCATCTGCATAACCAAGCAGTCTGGATGTTCCTCCAATATCACATTCCTCCTTTACCTTCCTTACAATTTTCTCTAGAGCCAGACTGAAAAGGAGCGGCGATAGTGCATCACCCTGTTTCAAGGTAGATGTTATTTGGAAAGGGTCTGATTTCCTGCCCTTATATGTTACTATATTATAAGTATCTTCCATGCATAGTCTGGTCATGTTGATTAACTTCCTTGGTATTCCAGATTCCTGCATAGCATTTAATAGACTATTCCTATGGACACTATCATAAGCCTTTTTAAAATCCACAAAAATTTTATTGAGATCTCTTTTATATTCCCAATTTTTCTCGGCTATTTGTCGTAAGATAAATATTTGATCTATTGTTGATCTGTTTTGTCTAAAAACCCGCCTGGTAGTCACCTAATATGTCTTCTGCATATGGTTTTAGTCCATTTAGCAATACCACGGATAGTATCTTGAGCTTGTGGTCAGTAGTGATATCCCTCTATAATTTTCACATTGGAACTTATCTCCTTTCTTAAAGATAGGTATCAAAAATGACTCTTTCCAGTCATGGGATAGTTCTTCTGTCCTCCAGATTTTTATTATTAGTTCGTATAGCTTTAGATGTAATGCATGGCCACCTGCCTTTATAAATTCAGCAGCAATTCCATCAGCCCCAGTTGCCTTATTGTTTTTAAGTCGTGTTATTACATATAGGATTTCTTCAAAAACAGGTTCTTTAATTTGTGGTTCACAGGTTAGAACCTCTTTCTGTGGGAAAGTGTTACTTGGAGCTTCACAAGTTAGTAATTCAACAAAGTATTCTTTCCATGCGTTACACATTTATATATATATATATATATATATATATCTATATATATATATATATATATATATATATATATATATATATATATATATATAGAAATATATATATATATATATATATATATATATATATATATATATATATATATATATATATATGGGTTGTTTTATGTGGTTGTGTCAGTGTGTGTTTGTTGTTTGTATGCTAATTAAAACTTTAGCCGGAACGTCCATTGTATCACTTCTCATTGTGCTCTAGTAAAGCTTATAGATTCTACTTCTGGTGTTTCGTTGATTCACTCATTGTAAGACCCCAAAAAAGTCTTATGCCCGAGTCCTGCAGGATGAAGTCGCTCACCTGCCGACCCAGTGGTCATGGGTTCGAATCAGGATTGAGGCACATTATTAAAATTGATCCAAATTGATGATAAAATGGGTGCCTAGAAATGTAGTTGGGGGTTAAGGCAGCTGGTGTGATACTGACCACATCACCCACAGAGTGCCGACTGCAGTAGGAAAATCCATGTGTCCAGTGAGTCCTATAACGTGCCAAAAGATGCTTTAGTTTTCCTTCTGCTAGGAACAAAGTGGCAAACAAGGTTTATAAGTCAGCGCAAAAATACATTATCACAACCGATAATAAAAGTATGACAACACATATATTTATCATTGGAGAGAAATGACAGAAAGTGAGTAGTATTGAGTATGCTGGCTCTCAGCTGACGGACGGTGGAAATGTGATGACAGAAAGTATTACACCGGACAGTTGAACTAAAATGTTGACCTATCATCCTTGACTTTGGGACGTAAATTACAAGTACCTCTGAAGTCGGAGTGGGTTCGCCTGATGGCGAGGGACACTGTTATTGCGTAAAGCTAATCCACACGCAAAGTTCAGTCCAGAACTACTAAAAGTAGTGTGTATGGACTACGCCTGAGTTCAAAGCGAGCGAGCGCCCAAAACAAACGAAGAAGATTACCAACTGCTTTACAAAATCTAAGACAATTAACATTTATGGACTGGGGTGGAAAGAACAACAACAGTCAGAATACTGAGAGCGTGTGCTTTCAAGTAGTAACATACGCGGCTGTGAAACTTGGATAAGGAGCTGGAAATACAGTACCGGATTTTCAATATAAATGTTACAGAAAAGTATTTAAAATTAGTATCAGCCATTACTTCTTTTGGACAACAATCCCTTTCAAATTAATATCAGAAACGTGACTGCTTCGGTCACAGGGTTATTAATGGGAGGTTCTATTCTACTAGCACCCCTAACCTATTCAATCTCAGAAGAGAAGTTATATTAGGGCCAATCGTTAGTATCCGATTAATAATCAAGTGACCGAGTCAGCCACAATTGGGATATTAATATGAAGGTGAATGTTGCCCAAAGAGGGTAATGGCTGTGAGTAGTTGATCTGAGGCTGCGATTGGCCCTAATTATAACTTCTCTACGAGACTGAACTGGGTAGAGGTAATTGGGGGGGGGGGGGGAGGGGGGACGACGACAACGAAATTTAAAAGAAGAAAGAACAGATTTATCCAACAAGTACCTTAATCAGAAGAAGTCTGGTAATTAAAACAAAGAAAAGTGAGGAAAATCAAATATGTTGACATTGTAAACAGACATGAAAGTTTAGGAAAGATAATTATGGAGGGACGTATTTTGGAGAGGCGGAGAAGAGAAAGACGACAACGTAGATAGATTCAAGATATGATGTATAATTTAAACATGACAACAGGAGAGGCAGAACACCTGGCTTATGATAGAGATAGAGAGAGAAACGTCGATGAACGCCGCTATGGCGGAGAACTCCGCAAGCAGGTCACGGGATAAACGGATGATTTAAGGTTTATAATCTATGTCAGCACTGACATGCCAGCATTCATATCTTCTGATACACATTTTGAAGATCACTGGTATCTATTCAGTTTCCTTTTTGCATGTTCATTAATGGCCCCTGATCATATACATTAAGATTCAAAGTGTGCTCTTTTGTCTGCAAATTTCACAGCCCGCCATAGAACATGGACGTAGCTCAACGATCGGAACACGTGCAAGTGATGGGAGACAACACCAATTCCATTATCTCCAGCTTGTCTTGATGAACCCTTTTGTCAAGAAGCGATGACTTGCCCCTAAAACACAACTCTATTGATACTCTCCCACTTGAGTTATCTGTTCTTTTTTCTACAGCCACTTCATTCAACAAATCATTCATTTCCACCGCGTGAGTTCTTCGTCTCTTTTTTTTTTCTGTCTGGACTAATTAGCCATCCTACTTCCACATCTCTCTCAGCGCTATAGAGTTGGATCTCCAAGGGAACACCACGTGATACCTTGAAAGGAAATCTCCCCACCCGCAGCGCATTTGAGACTATTTAAAGAGCGTTTCATTGCAAACAGAAGAACGCACGTGCAAACAAATTAGTCGGATGCTCTTTTGTGAGCGCTCAGGGTGTGCAAACCTACAGTTCGCCGAAGATGCCATGTATTGTGACATTTCGCCGTTCAGTATTTAGTTGGCAGTGCTAACAAACAGATGCCTGCAGTCATCCGTATCTGATCTTCATTAAACTGAAATCCGTTTACATGTTAAGCCACAAAAGTTAGCTGCGCTGACCAACTAAAAGAACTGAGAAGAGGTGTGTTTGTGCTGTCTGCGGGCGTGCTATATACCTGTTTCCAAAATAACGGGTGTGCATCACAGATCGTATTCCACACACACACACACACACACACACACACACACACATACACACACACACACATATACACACACACACCCACACTCACACACACACACACACACACACTATTGTTGTGACATTCACACCACTAAAGTATATTATGTAATAGATCACTCTCGCTGAACGTTAGAAAGTTAAAAAGTTAGTAAAGTGTCCCTTTCAGGACGTCGCAATTGACCACAGCATTATTTGGCTGTTTTGAGGATTTTCTGGGCAATTTTACGTTTTGTAGTTTGTTACGGCCAGCTCCGTGGCCGAGATGTTACGGACGAAGTTCGCGATCCTGTTTACCCGCATTCGAAACACAGCTGCGCCTTGCGTTTTTTTTTCCTTCGAAATGGCACGAATGCCGGTCGTTCAGAAAGCAATGGCAAACTGCTGAACGTAAATATGCCAAGATATCACAACAGCAAACAATGATGGTGTTGACTGCAACGTCCTGTAAAGGATATGCAACTAATTAGTTTGTCTCTGCTTTTTTAACGGTCGATGCTCATACCATTGTGAAAATAAACTCAGAACGGTCTGCTTCCAAATCGTTTGCGTCTGACTTCGAACCTCGCCTGACAGGTTATAATACTGCCCTCACTATCCCGATGCCACAGACGCCGGCAGAAATATAGTACTGAGATAATATATATATATATATATATATATATATATATATATATAATATATATATATATATATATATATATATATATATATATATATAGAGAGAGAGAGAGAGAGAGAGAGGAGAGAGAGAGGAGAGAGAGAGAGAGAGCCCGTTTTGCTGTATGGCGGTAAATCTTAGGCTGCAGTGAACAAAGAAGGACACTCTTTGTAGCAACGGAGATATGGTTCCTGAGATGAATGTTGCGAATAACTTGGACTTGCCAGAGTTTTCAACGAGAGCTTGAATAAAGCTCATGAAAGTAGCGGAATGCTACATACACCTGTAAGAACGAGACAAGAAAGACTGGAAAGGTCAGCGGGAGGAGAGGCAAGAGAAGACTGCGAGAAATTATACTGATTGGTTTATGATTGTGGCATGCAGGAATATCATCAATGGAATTGATCCGAAACACCAAGGACCGAGATCTGTGAAGGCACATGAACGCCTGCGTTGTTTGACAGGGCACATGATAGTGATGATGATAATGATCGTGATGAATATTTCTACAAATGCTGTACTTCCTCGGAATGTTGGAAGTACTTTCTGTTCCAGGTAGTTGTGATATTAATATAATCATACTTTTGGTTAGAAGACGTCAAATGTTTTATAACGAAAAAGTTACAGTTGCAAACAGGACAAGTATTGCACTATTTAGACTGAAGAAGTACAGAAAGCTAAAAGCGCCTTGATGGTATACCCAATCAATGTATGCTGAGTAGCTTGGCACGGCAAATGTTAACTATTTCAATCTCATGTAGTTATTACTTTAACTCTATGCCACGCACGGGTGACTTCTTGTAATAATATTTAGATTTTTTTTTTATATCCTTTACCAGGACATCGCTGTCAACATCAACATCTTTCAATATTTAGATAACATAACAAAATAATAGACAGAAGAAATCTAAGTGTCAACTTGGACATAGTGGGTTAGTGTTAACTCAAGATGGGAGAGAAGTCCAATAAAGTATATCCGGTATAAAGCAACCAATGAATATAGGATGAGTAGCTTTGCTGCACACATAATTTGTTGGTTGGTTGGTTGGTTGGTTGGCGTACTGGCTGGCTGGTTGGCTGGTTGGAAGACTTTTATGAGACTGCGTTCTATATCTTGAGTCCGATGCGTTAGCTATCAAGTCGCCCGAGCCCTGACAAGGGCTTTCATCTATCGGGATGAGGCTGGCATCAAGACTTTTATCTTTGATTCGGTTTTCAAAAGTGCATGTCCTTTGTAGGTCGTTGCAATCAACCCCCATCCCAATGTTGATTTTCTAGGCATTTCTTTTAACATTCAGTAGTTCGCCATTACTTTCTCAAGGACAAGTCAACGGTGAAATCCACACTGACAATGTAGGAAACGATCTCGCGACCTCGTCATCAGAGTATTGGAGTTTAAGAGCTAGAGTGCTCTTATTATTTCGGTCACGTGAAGTCTCCGATCAGTTGCCGAAGTTGTACAGGGTGTGTTTTTAATGACTGCAGTGTTTGAAAATATTGCCGGTCCAAGTTTTGTATTTGCCTATTATGTTGCATGAACTTTACACAGGGCGAATACAAAACTTGGACCGGCAATATTTTCAAACACTGCACAGTCATTCAAAATACACCCTATATTTCCACGTTAGCTGTGTTGCATAAGGACTCAGCACCCCTCTCCAAGCACAGAAACCAATGGTGTGTGAAATATTGGTGCCTGATCTCCGCATCCGCGAAAAGGCATTGCGATTATGGTAAGCCAGATTGGGATTTTAATCTGTTCTCAGGCATGGCGATTATGGTAAGCCAGATTAGGATTTTAATCTGTTCTCAGGCATGGCGATTATGGTAAGCCAGATTGGGATTTTAATCTGTTCTCAGGCATGGCGATTATGGTAAGCCAGATTGGGATTTTAATCTGTTCTCAGGCATGGCGATCATGGTAAGCCAGATTGGGATTTTAATCTGTTCTCAGGCATGGCGATCATGGTAAGCCAGATTTTGATTTCAGTCTGTCATGCATACCATGTAAAAGTGTGCCAAGGTTTCACCAGTGTAGGCCTTGGTGCTGATAGCAGCAGAAATGGTAGAGACAGACAGACAGACAGACAGACAGACAGACAGACAGACAGACAGACAGACAGACAGACAGACAGACAGACAGACAGACAGACAGACAGACAGACAGACAGACAGACAGACAGACAGACAGACAGACAGACAGACAGACAGACAGACAGACAGACAGACAGACAGACAGACAGACAGACAGACAGACAGACAGACAGACAGACAGACAGACAGACAGACAGTTAAAGACTTATGTCCCATAACAGTCGCCAGCCGGTGTTTATGTGCCAAAGATCTTTTGTCCTAGATCGCTGCACTTCCGGTTTCAAGATGGCAACGGACGGTTGTGTTGTTTTGTGTTCGTTAACTTTTTCGCGTAGGGGATGGATTTATTCATTTCTTGCGTGTAATTGGTGTGCCAGGATGTAAAACCAGGAGTTTCTACTCAAGATCTGCGCGGGTGCTACGGAGTTCGTGCATCGAGCGAAGCCATCCTTGAGTGAATTTTCAGCAGCGTGTGTGGTTCTCAAAAGTCTGTGTTTACGTTTTTTCAACATGGCGGAACAACGTGTGTTTTCCGAACGATCAGCAGTCAACATACCGAAGCGGCGTGGTAGCCGCGCAGGGAAAAAGAAGCCAGGTAAGCGCGGTGGCTTGAGACGTTTGTAGACTCAAGTGTCACCGTCTAGGACTCAGGAACATCCGTATTCTATATTGGAACTGTGCCAGTGTAAAACAACGGGGCTCTATTTTAGAAACCCTAGTTTACAGGAACGACATTGTAGCACTCCAGGAGACGAGACTGGGCGATCAGCTACTCCGAATTGCCGGCTTCAAATGTTTCTATAACAGACGGACATCTGGGAACGGCGATTCTCGTTCGCGACAGCATGGTGGCGTCAGAGCTAGACATGTCCAGTTGGAACAGTGACGATATACAAATACAGGCGTTGAGAGTTCATTCCAGTATACCATTCGTGTTGGTTAATGTTTATGCCCGCAATGCGAGTGTGGACGCCCAGAAGTGGCAGTGCTTAAGTGGCATATTAGGCCACGAGAGAAATGTTATTTTCTGTGGTGACTTCAACGCTAAAGGCAGATCATGGGGAAACACTTCCTCCAATACACAAGGGGAGGAGCTCGAGACTGCACTGGAAACCATCGACCTGGTTTGTATCAACAGTGGCTGTGTCACCAGGACAGCAAGCCGTCCAGGCGATGAGGACAGTGCTATTGATCTGGCGCTAGTTTCACCTTCACTCACTACAGTGTTTAGATGGGGTGTCCCTAGGACACCATGGCAGCGACCACCACCCATGCAGGCATATTGGTGGGAGAAAGGCAGAGACCAGGCAGCACAAGCTAAAGGTAAAGACGTTCCAGTATGACAGTACAGGGCAAGATGTGGTGGAGTAAAATAAGACGTGACAAGCGCACGAACGTTTCAGGGCAGGAGAAAAGGAAAAAAAGCTGGGAGCAGCCACCGTGGTGGAGTTGTCGAGGTGGAGAAGGCTTGGGTGGATAAGCGTAGTGCTGTAAGGAGATGACAAAATGCCAAGAAGAACAGAGCTGGTCATCCAAGTCCCTGCTTGCACTTATTAGAAAGAGAGATGCACACAAAAGTAAGCTATTTAAAAAAACTGGTCAAGGTGGTTAAAAGCGAAAAATGGGCAGAGGTGTGTCAAAGTGTAAGCACAGACAAGTCACTGAAATTGTTCTGGCGACTACATAAAAGCATGAGGGGTGTAGTCAAGAATAAGAGCATTTCTGACTTCCAAGGTGCTGACCTCATCTGGCAGAGGACTGACGAGGACAAGGGCAAAGCCCTCTTTGAACGCTACCTTGAGCAGAGCAACCAGACAGACATGGGAGGCCGGAATCTGGCCAAGGAGGTCACCTCAGACAGATGCAAGGCCCAGAACACTTCGGATGAAGACACAGTGACAGTTGAAAGAAATCAAGGTTGTGCTTCGACGATCAAAAAACAGTGCTCCAGGTCCTGATGGCATAAGATACGACGACATAAATAGGTGTACCGACAATGAGCTAGAGAAACTAGCAGACATGTACAACAACAGTATAGGGAGTGCTAGCATCAAGGAGGAATGGTTACACAGCTATCTGATTCCCTTGCCGAAGCCTGACAAAGACCACAAAAAAATTCAGGGATATCGAATTATATAACTCATGCAGACTACACTAGGCCA